>VZSC01005263.1:4577-100318 GCA_013398225.1 Steatornis caripensis | reverse complement strand
GCCTTTCCTCATACGAGAGATGCTCCACTCCCCTAACCATCTTTGTTGCCCTCCGCTGGACTCTCTCCAGTAGTTCCCTGTCTCTCTTGAACTGGGGAGCCCAGAACTGGACACAGTACTCCAGATGCGGCCTCACCAGGGCAGAGTAGAGGGGGAGGATCACCTCCCTCGACCTGCTGGCCACACTCTTCTTAATGCACCCCTTATGTATCTCACATCTAGCTTGGATGTGAGGGTACTGGGACATCAATAAAAAAATAAAGCTGTATGCTTTTGTTTCTGCAGATTTTAACTTAAAAATAGAAGTTTGTATAAACTGCCCCATAAATGAACTAGAATGAAGAAAGACACTCTCCGAAACTGTTTTGGATGAAATGAGATTGGTTCAGCAGTAATTGAGTACACATCCATTCTAAAAAGCAAAGCTGGCACAGGAGGCCAGTATGACACAGAAATAAGATCAACTCATACTGAAGTGTTGTGCCCATGTGAAAAATACTCTTTAACTTTACAACTATACCAGTTATGAAAACCTAATCTATGCCAGGGTTACTGAAAGCTTTCTATTAAAGTGTTTAAAAATTAAAGGATGGCATCTTTTGAAATATTTGTTAGTTCAACTGTATTATTTCCAGTAAAGTTAATCTAAACATTGTCTTCAGTAACAGCAAGTACATGAGCACTGAGTGCTTCTTAAACCCTGACCAGGCAAGAATCACAGCAGCACAGCTGCATGAATATAAGCACATGCACACGCATACTATAACAAGAAGGCAAAAATTCTATAGAATAGCTCAGAAAGGTGGATGACACTGCTGATATTCTGACACTGAGCTCAACTGTTACATACCAAATAATTAACAACAGCTCATGTGCATAATTTCCATCGAAACTAAAGTTCAAATCCTAGTGCAAGGCTTTTGTAATCTTTCAAGTATATGATTAAAACTTTGCAAGTACATCATTGAAGCTTACAGTAAAATGTACCTAAAGTTAAACATAACAGCTTTGGTGAACTTTATAGCTCCTTAATCAGTTTTCTCCAGATGGATTTTTTTTTTGTAGGTTTAGACTCCAAATTAAGAGACCTCCAAACACAAAGCAATGTGTACTACAGAACACAGACATACGCATGTATGTAGCCAAGTCCCCTGGGGTTTTTTTGTTATTGTTGGTTTTGTTATTTTTATGTTCTATAGACAATCTTTATAAAAGATTAGTTTCATCATATGCATACTATATTACAGGCATATTTCTACCACATGAATAAATACTTGTAATATATCAAAAAAAATCAGAGCATGAATCTTCCCTTTGAAAACTTATCAATGCCCAACGAATTTAAGGCTCACTAAGCAATTTCAAATTTGTAATGGTCTCTACGTTTGAAAAATACATTAGTAAAGTTTAGAGTTTTAAAAACAGTTCAACAACCTCTCCTAAATGCTTAATATTTTCCCTCCTCCATAAACATATGGTAGCCTTTCTTTCACCTCTCTACTTTCATGCTTCATGTTTTTATATTGCTGTCTTTACAAAAGGAACAAAAGTATCAAAAAAAGACACAAACAACATTCAGTTCAGCTCCTTTCAAACTTAACAAAATTCTATTAAGTACTCAGGGTAGATTTGGTTGGCATCAAAGATAACAAAGATTTTGGGATTCCAGGTATTATCCACACAGCTGTCATACAAGTTCACAAAACTTCCATCTTTTGAAGGAGGCCTCATGTATTTTGAATCACCATTGATATAGTCACCAGTTAATACACGAGCAAGAAACATGACTTTATCTGGTCTATGCAGATGAGGCTGCAGATTCACGCCATGGATTTGGAAAGTATCTCCATGCTTCATGTCCTCCTTGCAGAAACGACTGGAATATGATGCATCTCTCGCAAAATAGGTCCCTTCCAAATTAAAAAAAATCTGATTACATTCTTATCACGACAGCTTAACTACTAGAGCATGGCTATAGGTATCAGGATAATGAAAGACATCCATTCTTCTATGTTAATTAGCAATCCATCTTTTTTAAATAAACCATCAGATTTTAGCAACATGTTCAAATATTTTTAGTGGGAACATTTTAGTAGGGAGATGGTCTTATGATCAACACTACTTTGTTGGGCATCCCTTCCCCGCTCTCCCTGTCCTACCAGCCAGTTGTGACAATTACATTCCTTACTGAATCCTAATTTTCTTAATTATACTTAGTGTAAAAGCAGAGCTATATTAAACAGCTCTTGGATAAACACAGGGAGCACATCACAAAGAACATACTATAGGAAGCACTTCATGTTGAACTGTTAAGATTACCAACTGTTCTATGTGACAAAAATACTTACCTTTTCCATATACAGCAGCATGCATCCCATTTATTCTCCAGTCAAAGTTATGAATACATATTGCTTCTACAAATTCATTACTGGTGCCATGAAATAACAGCTGCTCATTAATAGTTGGGACACCTCTTTTCTTCTTTAGTTGAGCTTTTTTCCTAGAGACAACACATAATACAGCATTAAAAACATCTTTACAACCAAATTAAGTTACTACTCTGAAAACACTGCAGAGGGGACAGACCTGAAACACTCTCATACATTGCACTTTCTCAAGTGTATAGATGATTCTAGTTTTTAAACGGATCAGAATTCTTAAGATGCATGTTTGGAAATCACACATCTTCTGGATGCTGTGGACTATTTTCAGAAGTAATCCAAAGTTAGGACAAAAGGTCTTTTATACCAATTTTTTCAACATTGTTCATTTGCCATTAGTGTCAGTGTGGTCATTCTCTGCAGATACATTTTTAAAAGAAAGGCATTCTTCTCCCATTTTGTTCTCTCCGCCTACTTAAATAGCATGGTGGGAGGAATAACAAACCTAGTAGATTATAAAGTATAATTATCCAGGTAAACCAGCAAAAATATTAAAAATAAAATCACCTAAATGTTTAGGTAAAATTACTTCAACATGATCATTTCATAATGGTTTTCTAAATGTATGGTTCACATACCTTCTAAAAAAGGTGCATCATGCATTAACAGGGTTACATTGGTCTAGAATTTTGAAAAAAAAGACTTCATACTACAGGTAAACCTGTATTACAGTCTCATGGGCAGAAGACCATAGCATACCTTCAATTAAAGAACAGATATATTTTCCATCAATCTTTTTAAAGTGGCTTTCTGTCAGCCAGATTTTCCTAAGATCCATGAAGAAGGTGACTCTGGAGATGAGTCTAAATAATTAAGCTGTTCATAGTTATGATCCCTTGACCGTCCAGACAAAACCAAGCCTGACTGCATCATAGCTTTGTTCTTGTCTATGTATCTGAATTTTCTTTCTATAAAAACTGCAGTGCATGGGGCACCGTGCTACATGCTTAGTTTTATCAGGCACATACTTAAGTTTATCAAATTAAGCGATCTGCTTATAACCGGAGTGCCGGAGTGCACACTTGACATGGGGAAGCAATCCCAAAGCCTACAGTTTAGGTGTAGTCTCAGGAAGTCCTATCAACCAGGTCCAGGGCAAGAGACAGGCAGCAAAGATTCTTTATCATATCAATGGCATTACATTGCAATTAAGCATTATTTATAAATAAGAACATTTCACAGCAGTGAAAATCTTGCAGTACTTAGCTTGAAAGGTATGTTTATTCTGTTTTATTGTTCAGCCTTTTTTTTTTCTCTCCATTTAGTCCAAACTAAAATAGCTATTTCTTGGCAGCTTTTTTTTTTTGTGTGTGTGTGTGTGTCCTTTTTTCTCTACAACTGCTTTCCAAATCAGAAGAATGTCAGTAGAATCTCAAGGGCTTCTGGGAGGTTTCACTAATTATCTCATTTGTGACATTTTGTGACAGAGGCAGAGAGGTTCCAGGCACTCAAGTACCACTCTACTAGCTATTCAACAAAACCCAGGAGCCAAGATTCCCTGCATCTTGAGAAAACCACCTACTGAGGCAACACCTCTGAGCTAAAAGCTAATAATGCTGAACATTTGAAAATTTTCAATCCGCAGCCCTCTACTGTTGGCTGCTGATGTCTGACAATGTATAAAGGTAGCCTAGAGTAACTTCTCTTGAAATAGGGCAACAGAACAAATTTGTAGAAAAGCTGAATAAACAATTGTCCAAAAACATTCCATAACAGTCCTTCACTATCTCCAACCAGTTGATTTCATAAAACCAATTTAAAACAGTCATTAATGTCGGAACTATTATAACAGGCAAACATGTTTTGATCACTACAATGATGCAAATAATCATTCAAGCAATGCTCAAATTTAATCACTGACCTTAACACTGAAACAAAACACTCTCAAAACCACAAAAGTATAAGTAGCAATTGTTCCTCATATGTAGTGGAATATACCAAGGACACTGGGAAGGTGGTTCTGCAGAACACACAAATGCCACAGCAGGATTTTTTGTTAATTTGGAACAGAAATTGAGGAGTTCAAACTATTCTAAAAAACATCATCTTAGCACTTTTCACCAGCAGTGACAGGCTAATCCAGTAAAACAAAATTAAATTGATCCACCACTCAAAAGGCTCTCATACAGCCAGGTCACTTAATAAAGGAGAAAACTAAAGCAAAACTAAATACCCAGAGACATGATCTTCATACATATGCAAGCACACAAGCTGTTTCTAAAGATGGTCAGCAACCTCACTGACCAAACACTGTTTCCTACTTGCTGTACTGCTCTACAACTCTAAACAGAGATGCCTAAACCATAATATGCTAGACTAAGATGCATCTTCTGTTACTTTTACTTTCCCACATGAGAAAACAAAAGAACTTTTGGTGAATTTGAAATGCTGGAATACCTACTTCTTTGTAATACACTACTGGGCAATAATTTCTTCACCTGTATGTGTAAGCTCATCTACTCCATGTTTGTAATTTACCCTCAGCAGAAAAGGAACTATGCTGCAATTGCATACACTTAGTCTAGCAATTCTGTTACTTGTATTTTTTTGATACAGGAAAAAAGTTTTAAAACTGAAATTACTTCTCAACCTATACTTTTATACCATACAGGTACTAAAAAGTATCTTGTTTGGTAGTTAGTTATATGGCGATACCGTAACAGCCCTGATGTATGAAATTCTAATTGCCACTCTCAGTGTTGTACCTTGAGAATATTCTGACACAGCATCCCCAGATTCAGAGTTCTTAAACCACGAATTCTACTCACAGACCAGTCACAAAAACTACTACACTCTCCAAATGACATCAGTTCCTAAGCTAAGCAAAAAAGGTCTTCCCCTGCCTCCATCTGTCATCTACATTGGAGACTCAAATGACACTTACTTTGAAGTCTGCTTGCTATTCATAGATTCATAGAATCATAGAATGGTAGGGGTTGGAAGGGACCTCTAGAGATCATCCAGTCCAACCCCCCTGCTAAAGCAAGTTAGCCTAGAGCAGGTTGCACAGGAATGCGTCCAGGCGGGTTTTGAATATCTCCAGAGAAGGACGCTCCACAACCTCCCTGGGCAGCCTGTGCCAGTGCTCTGTCACTCTCACAGTAAAGAAGTTCCTCCCCATGTTCAGGTGGAATTTCCTGTGTTCCAGTTTGTGCCCATTGCCCCTTGTGCTGTTGCTGGGCACCACTGAGAAGAGTCTGACCCCGTCCTCTTGACATCCACCCTTTAGATATTTGTGAGCATTGATCAGATCTCCTCTCAGCCTTCTCTTTTCCAGGCTGAACAGACCCAGGTCTCTCAGCCTTTCCTCATACGAGAGATGCTCCACTCCCCTAATCAACTTCGTATTCCTATTCTCAAAAATTAAGATTAGTATTAAGATGGTACAAAGAAACCTCTACAGAAACTTATTTGTAGAAAGGTAGATGTTAAAAAACAAGGCCAAGCAAATAAGCCTTAATACTTGGAACAGGTAAATATAACGAAATAAATTTGCAATTAAGAGAAGGCTAACTCTCTTAACCAAGAAATTAAATTCATTTCCTTATGCATATTCATGATATGGCTTTAAATTAACAATAAATTACATATATTCCAAAATATCATAACTTATGCAAATTTTTAATATACATCTGCTTAGTTATTTTCTCACTACTTATTTCAGTTGGTTTTAATAGGGTAATACATCTTTAAAAATGATTCTGATATGCACTTCCTAGAGGCTACAAAAACAACTTTTGTCAAATATGAGCGCTTAAGATTGATACTATAAACAGAACTCGGCATTTCCTACTTCTTCCAGGCCAGCGCAATATGAAGAAGGAAAAGCAGAGAACTTGGAAAAAGCTTTCGTAGCACATTCAACTTAAAGAAATTACAAGGATACATGCTAATTGGACACTTACTTCTGTCCCAGGTTTCATAAAGTTAAGAAATTAAACAAGTCACAAATATTCGTTTGCTTTGTTCACCATAAATTAAAATAATACAAGACTGTCAAGGAATTATTTTACAAGAAGCTTTTTTTGTTCTCCTTACTTCACTGTAAGTATCATGGGCACCTACCACATGGACACCTTTAATGCATCAATCTTATCTGTGCTACATCTACCTCTAATGCATTCGTACAAGTATTACATTTCTGCACCTGTAGAAGCTACAAAGTCTTGAAAATGGAATTTTGAATACAGAGGAATGACAAATAAGAAATTTTTAAAAAGAGTAAAAGTAACAAATATTTTCATTAAGAATAAAAGCAATTAAACAAATTTCTGCTGCATGCCTTCATGATTTGCTCCATTAACAATCCTAAAACTGTTGGTTTTAGAAATAATCTCACCTGCAAAAAAACTCCCACAAGTCTAGATTTTGTATTCTCTTAATTCTTTTAATTCGGTTGCTATCCATTGTTTTTCCAAAGAGACTAGAAACTTCATTATATTCATTTGTTTTCTTTTGCAATGGAATAAGCTGGAAAAAAAGAGGTTAGTACGATTTCAATTTGATGCATTATTTCATTATCACATGTTTTGACCAATTTGCATACCAACTCTTACCTGATATGGCTCCTCAGTATTTACATTCTCCCAGTGTGAAGGCATGGGGATAGCCTCATTTTCACAGATGAAACTTCAAACAAAAAAAGGTAAAACCACATCACATCAAAGATATAAGGCATTTTCTTCCTGTCAAATTCCCGTTCCAAACAATACAGTATGCAAAAAAACTTACAAAAAACTACTTAGGATTTTAATTCTAACAAAGGCTGCTGTCAGCAGGTAAGGTGAAAGGCAAAAGGTCTTATTTTGTATTAAAGTTCTGGGTTAGTTTATTATAAATAAACCACGGTAATGAACACTTTTAATACACCATCTACCCAACAAAAGATAGGAAGATAAATCAGAGGAGATGGTCAGAAAGGTCCACAACACCAGAAGGGCAACACTAATTTAGAAATGTAGGAGTGTAGATACAGCCTGAACATTCCAAACTACTAGGAATTACACCAAGCCTAAGCCTCTGGTAACTGAGCCCTCATCTGAAGTATTTAAAAGCACGATGTTAGAAATACATACTTTAAAACTATAGTTGAATTTGTTTTTAAAAAAACAAAACCAAACCCTCAGAAATAGAGGGTTTTAACCATATACACCACATACATAGCAGCTTTTAAGCCTTAAAAATGGGACTAAAAGAAGCAATCTCCTGAAAGTAAAAAATGGTGTCATCACATGGAAAGCAAGTACTGAATGCAGCAATTCAAGAAACAAAAAACCGTAAGTGAATTGTCACATTATTGCATGCACTCTTCAGCAAATATCCATTGACAAAATAGCTGACACTCAAAAAAACAGCCCTTCTTGAATGTCAGTGTAAGAAGATTGCCACTAAATTTTTTATCATAAATCCCAGATTTCTTTTTGGAAGTATAACCAGACTACAGTCCAGAGCTAAAATTATTTCTAAAAAACTATTTGGGAAAAAAAATCCACATATTCCATATAGTCAATTTTAGTTGCAGTAGTATCACTGCATAGATCAGTTTATTGTTTAGTGAGTATCAGATTTACATCAGCACAGCTTTACATCTAATGACTGATCAAGTGGTAAGAAATTTACAATCTAAAGCGATTAAACTTGTAAAACAATCTGGTTGTTATGATGTGTTTTCTTGTAAATTCCAATAATTTTACAGTAAATGATTAAAACATAAGGAAGAACATATAACTCAATCTTTTTTTTGCCGTTACAACAATACTTCTAAATAATTTATGAAGTCATTATTAAAATAGAACAAACTAATCCATTTTTTTCTGCTGCTTCTCCACAGCAATTCTGACTCAACAGGTATTTACACCAAGGGACTCCAACGGCTAAAGTCAAGCACAGCTTTAAGAACCTTGCCAAAGGATATCAGTATTCAGTATGCCTTGCCTCTGCCACTACAAGTTCCATACTTTCTCAGAAAGAAGATAAAAAACAAACTAAAAATTCTTTTGTTACTCTTATCCTCTGAAATGTCTTCTTCACTTGACTAGCTCTCGCAGCTTGGTCCACCTCTCAAATTGTCTGATGCAAAAAGTAATAAACATAAAACATATTTTTGTTTCATTTTACTTGGAAGAATCAGGAATAAAATAAAAACAAGGTGTCTTTCTTTTATTTCCTTACCTGAAAGCACTGACAGAAAACGGAGCTCGTTTTATTGGACGTTGCTTAAGGGTAGTTAGGTTGGTTTGTTTCATCACTGAGCATAAAACAAGAGTTAGGATGAAAGTTTCTGGAATTCATCTATAGCATATGAAACATTTAAGTGTCATTTTTTTAAATAACACTACTACACCAAAAGTTGCTTGACAGGAATTCCTATTTCACCAATTAACAAATCAGCATTTTTGATAAACGTTTCTAAATACTGGCCTTAGAATCATTGTCATTTATATGAGTTGGCAAAATGCAGGGGTATTACACAAGCAAAACCGTTTATTGTTAAAACACCCATCTAACATTCAGTCCCACTAAATTACTGGCAAAACTTCCACTGACTTTAATACAACTAAGACAACAAAGCATATTACTACTATCCTTAATGCAAGACATCACGATCTACAAACACTAACACAAAATAGTCCTTTAGCATTTGCAGCATTTAGTGCTTTTATTCCAGATGCAAAACAAAGGGTTTTTTTAAACCGACATTTCAACACAAGTAAACATAAAACTCCTTGTATTGTTACATACTACTTTATTCCCAGTACATCGCTGTTTTACCCAGTCCCCACTTTCTGTATTTGAAATAGTATTTTTTTTTTTATTTGGAAGAGGCTTCTATTTAAGCATATAGCTGTTTCGTAATTTAATCAGGAAATAAGCAATCTATGGATGGAAAAGCTAAAATTAAAAAAAGGAAGTCATTAGACATTAGAATACACCTTTGAACAAAGAACAGATTAATTCAGAATTAGCTACATACATTAGAATCCTGTAATATTCTGTAACTTACAAGCATGGCATAAGTGAGATCTTTACAATCTACTAGAAAATCCTTTTGCCTATCTTGTTATTCTGACAACAGAATTGGTTTCACCTACCTGCTGAATTATTAAATCATTTTGATGCCAGTATTTTGTGCAGAAAGCTTCCTTCATATCAATGTTTCTTATATAGACTCTGAATGCAAGAGGTTTTTCAAGCTTACAAGCAGTTGCACATTAAAGAAAAAAGGTTCAAACTTCCCAGTCCCATAGATCTATACCACCTACAGCTGAGGTAATCAGCAGTAACATGATGGAGTGCTACTAAACAAGCCATGCGACTTCATTAATAAAGTAGACTAGAAAATGTCACAGGGTAGCTGCTTCTAAAAACTCCTTTACAGTAAAGAAGACATTCCCAATCACAAGCTTTTGCACTAGATATGAGAACAATAGTTTGCTGAATGAACAAATGAACTGGTGTATCTGGCACCTTCTATTATTTAAATTTACTCTACAAAAAGATACATACCTGAAAAGTCCAGTGTGTAGTTAAATTTTGCAGTAGTAAAAGAAACAGAACCACGTGGGTTTGTTCGGAAGCTCCTTTCAATATCTTCACTGCTAACAGAGCAATGACTGTTTGAATCAGTCTTCAAAACAAATGAAAAAGCATAGTTAGAGAAATACAGCAATAGGTAGTTTGATGTATGGAATCCATCACAGCTAACAGAACTTCATAGGTATTTACCTGAAACATATGCCATTTACCACACTCAGCCAAATAAAACCAGCCCCACTGGGTATCTGAGGTATCCATCTCTTCAACTGAACTTTCCATCTTTGGAAACAAATCTTCTGATGTTCTTTGAAGCATTTCCTGAAACATTTACACACATACACAACAAAAGTTTTCATAATATTCACAAAAATGCATTATTTGAGAAATTCATTAAAAAAGTAAAATCAAGTGAATTTGCAATACTTAAAAAAAATCCTGGCAGATGGAGGGCAGATTTATTTTTTCTTTTTCTGAGAAAAATTCTCAAATTGCTACTTATCCAGTGTTATCCTTTAAGTTAGTTAAATACTGTCAAAACTCTCTGGAATGTCTGTAAGCGTGCCAGTAAAGGCAAGAGCTATAGGCTTTATCAGATCAAACAGAGGTGCTAAATTTCATACTGATGGTCCTATGAGCAAGACCATTCATATACACAACAGGCTCAGAGTTACATACCACTCAGGAATGAGGTGTAGGGATTACACTTGATAGCTTGATGAAAACATCTACTAAGTACTCACCAACAGTAATCAAATCAGAGTGGATATCAGTTGTTGTTAGAAAAAATTTTAAAAATAAAGTCAAAGAATATGATTATTTAATTGTGGAATTCCACAGTGCATTACTCCTCACACTGCATGAAGGTTTGTTCCCCCTCTAATGCACCAACTTAAAAATGATCCAGTAAAATTACTGGTACTCTGTACTTGTAATTACAGAGGAGGTTCATACCAAAGTCAAGAGTGCTTCCACACAAGCAATGACTACCATAGTTGGGGTTCTTCAGGATGGAAGAAAAAGGACTGAGGAAATGATATAGCAGAGGTCTACAAAATCATTACAATACTGAATAGGGAATAATGAATAACATTTTCTTCCAGCATAAGAAGGAGACAACAATCAAAGATTGCACATGTCAAGTTTAAGTAAAAGAGAAACTTCTTTATAAAACAGATGGCAATCTATGGAATTCCTTTTCATGATATGCTGTGGATGCTGCAAATTTATGGAAGTTCAAAAAGCAGCTAGACAAGTTCAAGCCTACCAAGCTTGGTGTAACACCTTTAGAAGAACAGTCTCTGCCAGATTTCAGCTCCTTCTTCATTCATCAATTAAATCCTGAAATCTCTGAAAGTACTTAACTCCACTTGCATATATCTCCTAACATGTCGACTCATGCCACATACACTCTCCTCCAAGCAAAAATTCTAAGTAGGTTGGGGAGAATCTTTCAGAGACAGAAGCTCGCTTTATTCCTAGAAAAGGTCAGCAATTTATCCACTCAACTGCTTAACCAAGACTGGTACTCTTCCCAACAATTTCCTCAACGTAACTTTTGCTTCCAAGACGTGGAACAACACCCTTCAGCACAATTAAGTCAAACAATGTTCAGTTAATATCCTGGATGCTTCAGTTGTTTCCTAGACACTTCAACCCAGAACAAAGTAGAGACCTGAAGAATGCAAATACTGGAGACTAGAAGTAGGCACAAGCTGGCCAGTGCTACTGGGGCAGGAGTTGAGAGCAGAAGACACTTCTAGCACTACCCTTCCCCTTTACTTTTCCCAAGCTAGCCCTCTGTGGTTGTTTGAAAAACAATGCCAGAAACCTCTTTGTTGAATAGCTAGAGACTGTATTCTAATCAACAAAAGCTCCAAAGGGCTATAAAAATCTAGATGCTTAGAAAACAAAGGAATTGGAAGTGGACCTCCACAACATCTCTGCATTGCAAAATCAGAGGCCAAACTTACTTTAATACAAATGAAAGCCTATACAATGCTACACACATGGATAGCTGCCTCAAGTTCAAGCAGAACTACAATAAAGGTACATCAACCACCTGGAAAAATATTTTGAAAGAGATAGGAAAACTGTTCTCTACTTAAGAGGGCATCTGCCGATATCTCTTTTATCACTCACAGCAATATAAAGTTACAGAGCCTACATTCAATTGGTGTTAAGACACAACTGGCCAACATCTTTTGATGATAATATTTCACCTTCAATTTGACTCTTCCTCTCAGATGAGCATTTGGCTATGATGTCTCCTACAGAGAGAGGCAGAGGTAGTCTACGCTTTTTTAAAGCTAAGAGAAAAGCAATTCAGGCTTTTTTGGTAATGTTTAGTTTCCTCATTAAAAGGGCCAGAGTTCAGCTCCATTCCAATGTTAGTTCAGGCTCTTGAATCTGATCAATCAAGCCAGTAATGCCTTTTGAACAAGTTACAAACAGAGAAGGCATGTTCATCTGTGCCCCATCAACACACTTACACTTACTCTGGGGGCAACACAGCCTCCAGAATAAACCATTTACTAAGGAGATGGTTATTCCCATAGCTTTCAAAAATGTTACATTCAATCCACATGTTATTACCCCAGTCAAAAAGTCTAGGGTAAGCAGGTAGATTCCAGGATACTTAGAAGTATGGAAGAATGATCCAAAGGCAAAAACACATGAAGTCATAAAAACAAGAGAGCTGTTCTCAAAGGCAATACACACCCAAAACGCTTGAAGGAAATTGTTCAACTTATTGATGAATTTAAAATCAAACCCACACCATTTATAAGGAGCAGGCAGCTTTTTGTCCAAAACCTCTGAATGCATGCACAATGAGCAGAAAAATCTCAGTGGGTTTTTCTGGGTGACAAGATGTCAACTATCAAAGATGCAGCAATGAGAATTTTATTAGCAATGCTGTTGCTAACAGAAGGCCTCTCAACTCCCATTATTAGCACTGTTTCTACTGGTCTGGGAGTTACCAGAACAGTTCAAATTAAACACAATTACTCTAACAGCAAAATCATCCTCCTGAACAGAATTAATGTTCATTGTGTGTTAAGCTGTGACCAAATGACTTTACTACTACAGGTAATGCACTGCCTCATTTTTCCAGAAGTACTTTAAGTTTGAATGATAAACACACTTTATAGTGCCTAGAATCACAGAATGGTTCAGGCTGGAAGGAATCTTTAAAGATCATCTAGTCCAATCCTCCCTGCCATGGGCATGGACATCTTTCACTAGATCAAGTTGCTCAAAACCTGATTTTGAACGCTTCAAATGATGCGGCATCCACAACTTCTCTGTGCAACCTGTTCCAGTGTCTCACCATGCTCACGGTAAAAAACATAGAAGCATCCCAATGGGCCGTTCTGTCTGCTTTCTTATGCGGTCTGCTTCCACTTGGCAGACTGTGCTTTATCGCCAAAGACTCTTTTGCCTACAAACACCACCTCTGTATAGCTCCCTCCTGAGAACACCAGCAGTGCTAAGGGACTCTTTGGCTCTCCTTACAGAGCAAGGCCCCTCAGCAGGAGACTTGGCTGAACTAAGACTGCAGCCCTGGGCACAGGAAGCGAGAAGGGCACAGAACACGAAACGACAAAGCCCTCCGCAGCTTTATAGCCACTTACCCGCTTTGTGCCGCACAGGAACACCGGTGCAGTCACCCCCTTTACCGACCCCCGTCACAGCTGATCCCATTACAGCTCAACGACACGGCGAGGGGGTCGATCCAACCACAGCACCAGTACCTCTCCATCTGGGTCACAGGCTTTACCAAATATGGTGGCCTACACCCCCCACGCCCGTCCCCAACCTGGCAGCGCACTCGCCGGCAGGGGCAGGGCGGGAGGGGAAGCGGCCTGCGCGGCGCGCGTAGCACGGAGACGGGCTGAAGAGGAAAAGGACGACAGGAGCGGCCATCTCCCCCGCCCCCCTCCCGCCCGCACTCACCGCATCGGCCGCCCACCCCGGGCTCGCTCCCCACATGCTGCCCGGGGGCGGGGGGGGGAGGGGGAGAGGGGCGGAGTGCGTGTGGGGCGGGTGGCACCCAGGCCTCGCGCGAGGCGCGGCGCTGCTGGGCCTCCGGGCGCTTCCGTTAGCAGTAGCAGAAGGAAGGGGTGAGGCAACAGCTGTTGTAGGTCGCGATCGCTAGGTTCGTCACGCAGATGGGCGAGGCCTGGTAGACAAATGTGCAGCGGAGTAGGCGGGGCTGGGGGGCTGTCGCCTGTCGCGTGTCAGTCGCGCGGGCTGTGACAGTCTTTTCGGTGCCGCGCGGTGTGCCTGGCATTTTGCCGGTGAGGTGCTGCGGTGCGGTACCCTCACTGCTCTGTACGTCGCAACTTCGGGTTTTAGTTCTTTTGATTGTTGGCTGCCCTCTTGCTTAGCAACGGGCCTCTGCTTTATGTACATGTATGGGAAGTACGCATACATGTGAGCCTGTATATGCGGTTAATTCTATACACATAGCATTTTAAAGAACTGATACTGTATTAGCACCAGGCAGGGCAGCAGAAGCGACCATTCATACTGTGCATGAGGTATGGTTACCTAATGCAAAAGGGAGTAAGAACTGCAGCTTGTAGCAGGCATTCAGCTGGGTGTTCAGGACCTGTGGGCAGCTCTGTGCTACAACTGAGATCTAGAAGCAACAGAAGCTCTAGAACTAATTAGTAAAAGAGGCCATAGTCATCAGTGTAGCTCAGCCCAGCCTTTTGGTCCAGAGAATTTAGGATGAGGGCTGCAGAGCGGAAAAGCAAGCAGTGATGCCTGCTAAAGCTGTCTGCAGTCTACCAGCGGCCTGGTAACTTCAAGAAACAGGCAGTCTTCATAAAGGTGTGCAAAGCCATTACAGTGCATCCTGCTGTGAAGGATTTTCATTGAGCAGTATACCAAAAACAACACAGGTGGATTGAAAACGATGAGTTTCTCAAATTGTGAGGGAGTGTCAAGCAGGATGTGTATCCAGATTCTGGCTGGCTGACCTTGCCGCTGAATACAGAATAAGAAAAAGTTATTTTTCTAAGTTAAAAAGTTAAGCAGCCTGTGGTGAGTCACTGAGAGTATTTCATTGGCATGAACATGATGCTTCTGGAATAAAGGCATTTTCCGGAAGTAGGGACGTATTTCTCCAAGCATGATATTTGGACTGACGTTGATGGAAAGCATACGAAGATTCTGGGGATGTATCCTGCCTGTTCTGCCTTGCTTTATACATCTATACACAGGATAGAAGTAAGGGAGAATACTGTTACCACCTTAGCTATTGCAGAATGTGTGTTGAACATCTTTTTTTGCTTGACAAGATGCTGGCAATGCGTTACGTCTAACACGGGCCTCTGAGTCATCTATTCCTATTGTTACTACTTCCTGGTTTGTATTTTTAAAATAATGGTAAGGCCTTTTGCAGAATTTGCATAAGTATATCTGAAGTTACAGTAGCACAACATACAGGTTTCTAGCAGCCGAAAGTTTTAAAGAAGTTTCTGTTGCTGTGTCTTGAAGCATGAGTTAGAGTTGAGATTTTCTTTGTGTGTCTTTCTTCCCTTTCTTTATATGTTTAGACTGATAATTAATAATGGAGCATAAGCCTCTCTTTTGAGATAAGAATACCTTAGTTATAGTGAAAACATAGCTTATTAGAATGACTATTCTCAGGAAACTACATGCTAATGCCAGGCTCTTCATAGCAACAACAAAAACCTTTAAAATCCAAAGGTTTCTTTGCATGTCTTATGTACTGTGTGCGGACTAACAGCCTATCTGAAGAAGACATAATTGTACCAATTTATTCTCATGAGCCTCTCCTTCAAGCAGCAAAAAGGCAGAAACTGGAGACGTCTGGCCACATGACTTGAGTTACAAACACATTTGATCAAACAGAAGTGAAAGAGAGAACTCCCTCATACATAAATTGTAGGATCATAGAAGGATCTAGGGTTGAAATGACTCATGAAGTTCTTTAATCCAGTCTCTTTACGAAAGCAGGCCGAATTTCAAATCTAGATTAGGTTCCTCAGTTCCTTCTCCAGCCATTTTTTTTTTCTCCAGGCATGTCCACTGAACCATTTTCAGGGGCAAGAAGGTTTTCTTCCTTTTGTCCAGCCAAAATTTCCTGTGTTGCAACTTGTGCACATTTCCCCGTGTCCTCTGTTACCCTGTGAGATGGGCAGCTTCGGTCTTCCTTCTGATGCCTGTACCTGCATAGGGAAATAACAGGCATAGTGTCTCCAAGCTGCTGAAATCAGCTAAAGTAGAGGGAAGTTACAGTCAGTACCCTAACATAATGCCTTTTTAATTGAATCAGTCAAGGGATTAAAAGAGGATTCAGGTTGGAAACTACCTTGGTTATCTAGCCCAACCTCGTGCTTAAAGCAGGGTCAACTATGAGATCAGGTCATTTTGTTCAGCGCTCTATCTAGCCAGGTCTTGAAACCTAAAAGGATACAGACTGTACAACCTCTCTGGCTAACCTCTTCTACTCCTTGATGCTTGACTGTCATCATGGTGAAGAAGTTTTCCCTATATCCATTCAGTACTTCTCATTACAGCTTAAGCCTTCTGTCCTACCACTATGCACCACTGTGAAGAGCCTGTCCTGGTCTTCTTGATAACCTCTGTAGGTATTGGAAGATTGCAGTTAGCTCCTCCCACCTGAGTCTTTTCTTCAGGCTAAACAAGTCCAGGTCCGTCAGTTTCTCCTCACGGGGCAAGTGCATCAACCTCCTGACTGTCTTAGTGGTCCTCTGCTGAACTTCCTTCAGTTGATCAGTGCCTTTCTTGTACTGATGAGCCCAAAACTGGACGGCAGTATTCTAGATGGCGTTTAACAAATGCTAGTAATCTTTTGCTTTGAACTACTGGGTAGGGTCCTGCTATTATACAGCCAACGGTGCAGTTGGCCTACACTGTCACCAGAGCACACTGCTGGCTCACATCCAGCTTTCTATCCACTAGGGTCATGACTCTTTTTCAGAAGAGCTGCTCACAAGCTACTCATTTCCTAACCTGTATTGTTGCCAGGTGTTATTTCCTCCCAGGAGCAGAACTTTACTTTTGTCCTTACTCAGTTTCATAAGTTTCCTCTGAGCCTGTTCCTCCAGCTGTCTATGTCCTTCTGAATAGCTGCTTTCTACCCTTGAATGTATCCACTAGGATAAGACAAGGAGGGTAAACTGCCATCGTACATTCTCTTAGAGGGAAAAGTGAGTGATTCTTTGGTATTTGCCGTTTCATAATAATTAATTTTTAATAATCAATGTAATGATGCATCAATGCAATGGAATAACAATGTAAATGATAAAATATAATTCTGCTGCCATTAACTGAAATTAAGCAAAAAACAAACAGAACAACCAAAGAAGGAATAAAATATAAACATTCTGTGCCAAAAAAACCCCATAACAATACAATGGCTGCACCATAAAGAAAAAAAGCGTCAGTGTTTTGCCACTTTGCAGAAAACGTCAAGATTTTGTAATGGGCATGTATATTGCAGCATAAAGGAAATTGTAGGATGCATGTGAAGCCTGTGGTAGCCACAAGCTTGTACATGCACAAATACAATTGCCCAGAGGCAAGAGAAGACAATGAGGAAATATTCTACTTGTTACAGAACATCACATCTGGAAGCAATGGCTGTCCACCTCAAATAGTGCATTGGTATTGAGATGTGGAGGAAGGTGTAGAAGCAATCATTATGCATTCTTTCCTTGAAAGTCTGCATCATCTTGATTTGTTGTTCAAGGAACTGTTAGATGTGTTAGGTGATCTTTCTTAACTTGACTCTCCTGCATCCTTCTGTTTTCTAGAAGATACTC
Organism: Steatornis caripensis; assembly: GCA_013398225.1. NCBI lineage: Eukaryota > Metazoa > Chordata > Aves > Caprimulgiformes > Steatornithidae > Steatornis > Steatornis caripensis. Next base: position 82,521 of record VZSC01005263.1, on the reverse strand, counting down.
TTCCAGCCCTATTCCTTCTGTGCTTTTCCCAATTATGCCTATTCTGCAATATCTGTGAAATGGAAAAAGTCTGGGAAGATATCAGTTCTTTGATGCTTCTTTTTGGTGACACTGACTGAAAGCCATGGTCCCCATCAGTATCTGTTCTGCCCCTTAATCATGGAGAACACAGCCAACAGCCAAGAGACTTCTTTGTCTCTCTTCACTTTTCTNCAGTTTAAAACCATTACCCCTCATCCTATCACTACATGCCTTTGTAAAACATGCTTCTCCAGTTCTCTTGTAGGCCCCCACCAGGTACTGGAAGGCTGCAATAAGGGCTCCCCAGAGACTTCTCTTCTCCTGGCCAAACAACCCCAACTCTCTCAGCCTGTCTTCATAGAAGAGGTGCTCCAGCCCCTGACCATCTTCGTGACCCTCCTCTGGACTTGCTTCAACAGGTCCATGTCCTTCTTACGTTGGGGTCCCCCCCAAGCTGAATGCAGTACTCCAGCTGGAGTCTCACAAGAGCAGAGTAGAGGGGGAGGTTCTGCTGACCCCACTCCTTACTTCTCCAAGAATCTAAAACTCTATCATTCCGTAATAGCTATGACCAAGACAGCCTCCAACCATCCATCACCCACAAGTCCTTCACTCTTTGCAACNTCTTTGATGCTTCTTTTTGGTGACACTGACTGAAAGCCATGGTCCCCATCAGTATCTGTTCTGCCCCTTAATCATGGAGAACACAGCCAACAGCCAAGAGACTTCTTTGTCTCTCTTCACTTTTCTTTCATATTCCTAGGTGTGCTCACAGGACTTTTGCTCTAGATCCTTCTCCAGTTATGTTACCCTTCTTTGGACGCACTCCAGCACCTCAGTGTCTTTCTTGTAGTGAGGGGCCCAAAACTGAACACAGTATTCAAAGTGTGGCATCACCAGTGCCAAGTACTGGGGGACAATCACTTCCCTAGTCCTGCTGTCCACACTATTTCTGATACAAGCCAGGATGCTATTTGCCGTCTTGGCCACCTGGGCACACTGCTGGCTCATATACAGCCAGCCAGCCACTAATTTTGCCAGGTCCTTTTCTGCTGGGCAACTTTTCAGCCACTCTTCCCTAAGCCTGTAGTGTTGTATGTAGTGTTGTGACCCAAATGCAGGACCTGGCACTTAGCCTTGTTAAACCTCATATAATTGGCCTTGGCCCATCGATCCAGCCTGTCCAGATCCCTCTGTAGAGACTTCCTACTCTCAAGCAGATTCACTCCCAGCTTGGTGTCATCTGCAAACTTACTCACTCAGTCCCCTCGTCCAGATCATTCATAATGACATTAAACAAAACTAGCCTCAGTATCAAGCCCTAGGGAACACCACTTGTGATTGGCTGCCAACTGGATTTAACTCCATTCACCACAATGCTTTGGGCCTGGAGACAGAGAGTTTTGGCATAGGGATCCTGTTCTTCCCCAGGCTGTTCTTCCCCACTGGCTCGGTTTTTGGCACATGGGGACAGTCTGCTCCTGTGCCTTAAAGATTTCCTTCTTGAAGAGTGTCCAGACTTCCTGGACTCCTTAGGCCTTCAGGACTGCCTCCCAAGGGACTCTGCCAACCAGTCTCCTAAACAGACCAAATCTGCCCTCTGGAAGTCCAATGTAGCAGTTCATATAGAATCACAGAATGGTTTGGGTTGGGAGGGACCTTAATGATAATCCAACTCCCCCTGCAGGGGGACCTTCCACTAGACCAGCTTGCTCAAAGCGCCATCTAACCTGGCTTTGAATACTGCCAAAGAGGGGGCATGCACAGCTTCTCTGGGCAGCCTGTTCCAGTGTCTCACCACACTCACAGTAAAGAATTTCTTCCTTATATCTAATCTAAATCTGCTCTCTTTCAGTTTAAAACCATTACCCCTCATCCTATCACTACATGCCTTTGTAAAACATGCTTCTCCAGTTCTCTTGTAGGCCCCCACCAGGTACTGGAAGGCTGCAATAAGGGCTCCCCAGAGACTTCTCTTCTCCTGGCCAAACAACCCCAACTCTCTCAGCCTGTCTTCATAGAAGAGGTGCTCCAGCCCCTGACCATCTTCGTGACCCTCCTCTGGACTTGCTTCAACAGGTCCATGTCCTTCTTACGTTGGGGTCCCCCCCAAGCTGAATGCAGTACTCCAGCTGGAGTCTCACAAGAGCAGAGTAGAGGGGGAGGTTCTGCTGACCCCACTCCTTACTTCTCCAAGAATCTAAAACTCTATCATTCCGTAATAGCTATGACCAAGACAGCCTCCAACCATCCATCACCCACAAGTCCTTCACTCTTTGCAACCAACAGGTCCAGTGGGGTGCCTTCCCTAGTTGGCTCACTCACCAACTGTGTCAGGAAGTTATCTTCCACACACTCTAGGAACCTGTTTTCTCTCTGTATTGTTTTGTATTGTATTGTATTTCCAGCAGACATCTGGTAAGTTGAAGTCCCCTAAGAGAACAAGGGTTAGCGATGGTGAGACTTCTCCCAGCTGCTTATAGAATATTTTGTCTGCCTCTTCATCCTTGTTGGGTGGTCTGTAACAGACTCCCACCATGATATCTGCCTTGCTGGCCTTCCCCTGCTTCTTACCCAAAAACACTCAACCCTATCATCATCATCATCAAGCTCTAGACAGTCAAAACACTCCCTAACATACAGGGCGATGCCACCATGTCTCCATCCTTGCCTATCCCTTCTGAAGAGTTTATAGCCATCCATTGCAACACTCTAGTTGTGTGAGTCATGCCATCATGTTTCCGTGATGGTAACTATATCATAGTTTTCGTGTTGCACAATGGCTTCCAGCTCCTCCTGTTTATTGCCCATGTTGCATGAATTGGTGTAGATGCACTGCAGTCAGGCTGTTGATCCTGCCACCTTTCTGGAGGGAGAAGCCCTAATTCCTACATGACCATTCTCAGGCACTTCCGTGGTTTCTAATGGCATCAACAACCCTTGTGTCTTTGCTGCCACATGGATCTCTGCCTCCTGTCTCCACTGAGATGGCAGATTGAAGGACCTTGCTAGCACACTGTGCCTCAAACATTGGCATGCCATCCTGAGACTTATCTCTAGTGCGCCTGGTTTTATCCCTTTCGCCCTGCAAATCTAGTTTAAAGCTCTTCCAATGAGCCCTGCTAACTCCTGTGCAAGGATCCTTTTCCCCCTTTGAGACAGGTGTAGCGTGTCTGTTGCCAGCAGGCCTGGTGTTGTGTATACTGACTCATGATCAACAACTCCAAAATCTTCCCTTATCATTCCCTGCAACTGGAAGGATAGATTACTTGTGCTCCTGCTCCCATAACCAGTTGTCCCAAGGCCTTGAAATCTCTCTTCATTGCTCCTGGACTTCCTATTGCAACTTCGCCGCTGCCTACCTGAAAAAATCAATAATGGATAATAATCTAAGAACTGTATCAGGGAAGGAAGGTTTCTCTTCACCCAGACCCCAGGGAGGCAGTAGATTTCCCTAAGAAGTGGGTCCAGTCTGCATATTGGACCTTCTGTTCCCTTCAGAAGGGAGTCTCCGATGACAATGATGACCCATCTTTTTTTCTTTATGGAAGTAGTTTTGATACAGGGCATAGGCTGACTTAGCCTCAGCGACACCTCCAAGCTAGATGAACCATCATCCTCTTTACTGTTCAGTTCCACTTGCAGAGCCTCATACCTATTACGCAAGGGCATCTGGGAAGGTGGAGTAATCACAGAGGAGATGCATCTGCTGCACTGGGCAGGAACTTGTCACCATTCCCCACATCTCCTAGGTCACCGCATTCAGCTAGGTGGAGAGAGGATAGGGAATTCTCTGTATCATACTTTCTATCTGCCTGTCAGGCATGTCTCAGGAAAGATTGGGTGTGATTCCAGTAGTCTATCTCTCTCTTGCACTCATTGATACTCCTCAACCTACTCATCTCCTCCCAGAGCTCTGTCACTAAGCAGAGGAGTTCCTCTGCCTGGGTGCACCTCCCACGGGTGTGGTAACTGCTTCCATCCACTACCAGCATAAGGGTAGGGCACATCCTGTAGCATGACACTTGGGCAGCAACATGTTACCACTGGAGCTGTCTGGGAAGCCATGTCAGTTGTCAGGTGCAGAGCTTAGAGAGGCCATGGCTTTCTGTGAAGTGGATACCATTGCTCCCTGGTCAAGCTGGCAGAGATTCAGTGGCCTTCCTGCATGCCCTTCCTGTACCTGTGATGCACAAACTCTCAAACCATGCCCTGGTCACCAGCGCTCCCCAGGGGCTTCTTTTACAGATGTTGGGAGTCTTGGCTGCTGTTGCTGCCGGCTCCACCCAGATCTCCTGAGCCACTGTCGTGCAAGCTGTGATCTCCCTGTGGTTCTCTCTGCTTCCCCTGAGGAGGCCCCTGTTTAGGAAAGTCTGCATACACCATGCTGGAGTGCTCTGCTGTGGATTGCACTGGCACCAGGGCTGCTCATCTCAGTGACTGTCGGTAGACTGAGCTCCAGCATCTCAGTCTTTCTTCTTCTTTGAAGGGAGTTGTCATCTGTGAAGTTCCCAAATCGTCAGCTGACATTAAGAGAACTTAAATGCAAATAGATGCATTTCTAGCAGCAGCAGAAAGGCAAAGAGCTGGAAGGCTTTGGTTTTTCTTTTTCTCTAGACAAGGACATAGCAGATCCCAGGGGAACCAGAACACTCTGATACCTGCACTAATTTTGGACTCCTACCTTTTCTAGGCTAACACAACCATGTGTCACTAACTGCAGCATTGCATAATGACATTAAGGCCTGAGCCAAACAGCTGAAACACAGAGAATGAGATGATATAACCTCAAAAACAGTGAGTTTGCCAGCACCAGTGCAGTTTCCCAAGTATGACCTGAACAGCTGAATGGGGCTGGTTCTCATTGACCGTACAGTGCTGTGCCCTGTGCATTGTTCTAATGATTAAACTTCACTCATCACCCTACTTCCCTTACAGTATGTGTACTATGCATAGTCCTTCTGTGCTCTAATGTATGTATCGTGCCTGCACTGGATTTCGTCAAACTGAGATTTCAATATAAAGGTTAGTTCTATACATAGGGGAAAAGCGACTTTCCTATAGCCTGATGCACTCCTCTCCTACCGTTCATTGCAACCTAGAAAAGGATGCGGGGATGACTTGCAAGTTTGTTCAATGACTGGAGATAGCATTCCTGTCCACCTCATCTCCTAGTGAATAACACTCACATAGGGAATGGCTTCTCTGTGCAGCTTTTCCATCATAGCTCCCTGAGCTGGGCTAAAATTATCTCTGAGGAGACAAAAGCATTTGCAGAACGCTTTTGTGCCCAGTTACATTGTGCAGCAGAAGCAACTGTCAGTAGTTTGTTCTGTGTCTGGAGAATGCAGTGAGCAAGAGTGAGATGATCAGAGAAAATCCCACACTGCAAACTGTGGGTTTGGGAGCCTGTGTTTTTCTGGGAAGCCTGGAGAGGATAGTCATCCATAACAAGAAGAGAAAAAATTACATGCCATATCTCTGTATTCTCATGGTGTCTCTTTCTACCAGCACTCAAGTGATGAGTAAGAGTGTACTGGATCTGGCTGGGATAGAGTTAATTTTCTTTGTATCAGCCTGTACTGTGCTGTGTTTTGGATTTGTAACTAAAAAAGCCTTGATAGCACACCTGTATTTTGGCTATTGCTGAGCAGTGCTTGCACAGCATCAAGACTCTTAGCTCACCCCAGCAAGTAAGTTGGGGGTACACAAAAATTTAGAGGGGACACAAGCAGGACAGCTGACTCAAACTGACCAAAGGCATATTGAATGCCATATAACACCATGCTTGGCAATAAAAATTGAGAGGAGAGGGATTTTGGGAAGGTAGCCATTGCTCAGAGACTGCATCAGTCTCCTTCTGGGAGGTGGTGAGTAATTGCCTTTGCGTCATTTTTTTCTCCCCCTTTCTCTTTCCTTCACTTACTAAAATATCTTTATCTCAAGCCATGAGTTTTCTCACTTTTGCTGTCCCCATCCTGCTGGGGTTGGAAGGGAGTGAGTGAGATAGATACTGTGTGGGGCTTAGATGCAGCTGGAGGTCAACTTGGCACAAAGTGAGAAAAGAAAACCTCCAGAGTCTCTCTGCTGTACACACAGTCAGGCTTCCACACAGCTACAGCATGTTCCCATACTCAAATGTGTGTGCATGCGTGCATCCCAGCATGTAGTCTAACCCACTCACCAAGGTCCACCCAGCCATGAGTGAGACATGTAGCAAGATTACAGCCCTGGACTTGGGGAAAGCAGGCTTTGGCTTGTTGAGGCAATCTGGTAGGCAGGATCCCATGGGAGTTGCCTTGGAGGGCAAAGGGGTCCAGGAGAGCTGGTCAGGCTCCAAATACAACCTCCTCATCTGATGTGTGGGAAGTCTACCAGGCCTGGCAGAAGGCCAGCATGGATGAACAGAGCACTCCTGACTGAGGTTGACAGTGCAAAGGAAGTGCGTGGAAGGCAGAAGCGGGGCTGGGCTACTCTGGAGGAATAGAGCCATTGCCCGAGTGTGGTGGGGTGGAATCTGGAAAGCCCAAAGCTCAGCTGCAGTTGAAACTAGTGAGGAACGTGGAAAGCAACATGAAGGACTCCTGTGAATACACTGGCGGTAGAAGGGAGCCTAAGAAAAAGTGGACCCTCTGCCAGATGGGGCAGGGGACCTAGTGACAAACGACACACACACACGGTGCCTTCCTTGCCTTGGCATTTCCTTGTATAAGGTCTGCTCTTAGGCCTGAGGCCCATGAGCTTAGTGGCAAAACCTGGCAATGATGGAGCGTTGCCCACAAGAGAGCAAGACTATGTTGGGGACCAAAGGCAAGCTGGCCGTACACAAGTCCATGAGTCTACCTGAAACGCAGCCAAAGGTGCTGAGCAAGCTGACCAAAGTCACTGCAAAGCTGTTCTCATCTTTGAGAGGTCATAGTGAGATGGGGAAGTTCCTGATGATTTGAAGAGACACCCACTCCCCGACCATCTCCCCACAAAACGCAAGCAAGAGCCCGCAGAGAACTACGGGCTCGTCGGCCCAATCTTCTTCCCGGGAAGATCACAGAACAAATCCTGACAAAAACTACTTCCAGTTGTGCGAAGGACAAGAAGCTGATTGGGAAAAGACAGTATGCCCAACCAACGTAATAAATTTCTGCAGTAAGACAACTAGTCACTTGAAGGAGCGGAGAGCAGTGTTGTTCACCTGGACTCCAGCAAGCTCTTTGCTACAGTTTACCGTAGTAACCTTGTAGCCAGTCAGTTGAGGGATGGTTTGGGTAGGTGGAAGATAAGGCGGGTGAATAACTGGTTGGACTACTGGGCTTAAAGGGTTGTGATCAGCTGTTCAGATAGCTGGCAGCAAGTTTATGATTTGTGTTTCTTGGGGATTGATACTGGGGCCAATACTGTCTAATGCCTTTTTTTTTAAAAATGACAGGTCAATGACAGGTCAATGCTCTCTCAGGATTCTTTCAGTTTTTCTGTTAGATTTTTTTCACCTCTCCAGGGCTACTATATACTCTCTGTGCCTCTTTCTCATCTACTTTTTTCACCTTTCTGAGGTTAGTCTTTGCTGTCCTTCACATTTGTAGGCTTTATGCTATTTTCTTACCTTTTCTGAGACTACTCTGTTTTCTCTGGTGTTCTTTCAGGCTCTTTTCTAGTCTCTTAGGCTCTGCAAGGCTTCTCTCTTCTCTGGGACTTTCTCAAACTCTCCACCTGTTCCCTGGCCTCTCCAAAGCTGCTATGGCTGCGTTTCTGGCTTTCAGCCTGTTCCTTACTCACTGAGGTGACTTTGGAGCACTTTCAGTCTTTCTGATGATCTTTCAGACTATCTTCTACTTTCCTGGCATTTGGAGGGCTATTCTGTGATCTTTCTCTATCTCAATGTTTAATCAGTCTTCATCGTTTCTCTGAGACTTCTCAGTGTACTTTGGATGTCTTTCAAGTTCTCTACTACTTTGTCCTCTCTTTGGCTATTCTATTTTCTCTGGGACATTTGCAAACTATAGTACCACGCTCTCAAAACCAATTTGCTGTTCTTTGGCTATCTTTCACACCTACTTCTGTTTTAGTATTGTTTTGAAGGAGGATGAGAGCAGATGGAGTGGGTGGGTATTTTCAGAGATGCGACTGCTTCAAGAGCTCTGGACTTTTAACTGCAGTGGAGTTGGAACAGATCTGTGCGAGTCACTTTTTGTAATTTTGTTTGTCCCCTTTGCGGTTAGGAGAGAAATGAGCTCAAAGAGGCACCTTTTAAAAAATCCTTTATTTTTATATCATCCTAGTAAAAATCTTTTATATAAAGGCGAAAGTAGGTATTGCATAGAAGAAACACTGGTGCAAACATCACCTGGTGGGAATGGCATGTTGTTTCTTAGTGTCTACTATCTACTGCACAACAGATGGCTAGCCCACAGGCAAACATCTCTAGGTTTCCCTATGCCAGCTACAGGATGAAGCTGCTCAACAATATGGAAAGAAGTTAAATCAGAATTATGTGTGCCCTATTCCATGCTGCTCCCAAGAACCATCTGCTGGGAAAACACCCTTTTCCTCCTTGCCTCCTATGCCTGACCAATACATTGCCCAAGAAAGACCATGAGGATCAATTTGATCTCATGCACCCTTCCTGCGTGTGAATTTGTATTTCATGCATACAAACAACGGGTGGACACAGGATAGGAGTGCTGGCCTAACATGACCATAGTCCAGGAACTAAATGCATGACATATACAAGGCATCTTCTATCATCTTGGAGACATTCATGCCATTGTTTTTATCATCTCACAAGCTACTTATCTATGGGCACTTCTTCTGAGTGCCCTCCACCTGGGCTTCCTGTAACTAACAGCCTTGGTGCCACCAGGAGGGAACAGAATTCACTGCTATCTCTTCAACAGTTTTCAAGTAGAGACTCTTCAAGCAGTTCTCCTATTATGTCTCTGTTTAAGTTCTGCTGCTGCTTCCAAGCATGAAGCCCAGTGAGACAGCAGGTATGCTACAGTCTGAAGGAGAAACACTCAGAGAAACAGCACTTTCACACACTTGAACTGTGCTTTCATGAATTACAGAGAAGTATGCATTTATACAGATCAGTATTTGTGTATATTAAAGATACTTCTACTCAGTATCAGTTTTTATTTAAAAACATGCTAAAACCTGATAGTTAAAGTGAGATTTGGGGGAAACACACAGACAGCTTACCCACCAGCATAAGCAAAAAAAGTGCATACATACATGAGCCAAGGCTCCCTTTGACCAGTTTACAGGACAGTAGTGCCTCTGACAAACTGACTGATGCAGCCTCACACTTTCCAGGGCTGATTTTTGTTGCTTGAAACATGGCATTACTTTTCTGCTCCTTTCAGGATGTCTGTCATCACCTCCCACATCAGAGTCAGCTAGAGACACAAATCAGCCCTGCTTTTGACTCCCTTCCTGTAGGTGGCTTCACAGAGATGAATACATGAAGCTTGTGTAACTATCTCATTTAATACTGTGCTTAAAATGCCAAAAGTAGTCATTAAAAAAAGATTTCAGGATCTATGCTGCTAGATCATGAAATGGAATGAAGCATTCTAGAAAAATAAGTTTGAATGGAAGGCAAAATAGCTAAGTTTGCAACTACGCATTTCATCTCTGAGTTACTCATAAACATTTTTTATTTTCTTATTACTTTCACTGATATATTTTAATTTTTTTGTACAAAAACTGACTGCAGATTAAAATTTAAGACATGGCAGGTACCACTGTGTGACCCAAAAGGACAGAGATGCTCCTGCCTGCACCCTGCTCTTTTTGAATGCCAGAGAAAGCTCGAGGAAGCTAAGCACCTCTGCCCAAATGAAGAATGCAGTGGAGCCATCAGATGAAAATCGTCTTTTCTTGCAAAAATGGGAACGCATCTTAGCAACTCTGGATACAGTCTTACAGCAGCAAGTACACTGGGCATCAGAGCCCCTTCTTCAACATGGAACAGCCATCTCCAGTGGGCTCAGATGCTCCTGGTCCCAATTTTTGTTAGAAATGGAAGTAAAACTGGATTCAGTTTCTGTGCTTTCCCTCTGCTTCATCCCCAACTCTTTCAAATGCAATCCAAGTGAAACAGCTGAACCCATATAGCATTGTCTGCTTCAGTGGGAAACAAGAGCCCTGTAAAACTTTGGGCATTGTGCTCATATGGGCAAGGGCAATGCTCTAAGAACAGCAACCACCTTCTTCACTGCGACACCCAAATTCATCTCTGTCTCCCACACATTCACACTCCTTCCTGTCACACTGATTTCTTAGGAACTCAAAAAAATGACACAAAGGCCACACAAAACGTCACTGCTGCTATACAGATGCATGCAGGACCTACTAGGAAGATAAGCAGGGGACTAAAATCTCCCAGATACGAAGTGGCTTAACAGCTAAATGATAAAATGAAAACTATCTCTTTTAGTTGAAAGTATAAATATTCAGAGTGTACATTAAGAGAAACTTGTTTACCAGAGGTATAGTTTGACATGGCATAGCTCTGAAAGGCACAAAATCTCCATCCTCAACAGTTTCTGAAACTCCATCCAATAATGTCACAATAAATCCCATCTCACATAGATGACAGTACCCCTTTGAGAGTGACATTGGATGAGAGAACTTCTGAAGGCCAATTCTGACTGCTGCTAACGCAAAAAGCAGAGTTTCTTTCAGAGCTGAGTTGAGCCCTGACTGGAGTTAAATCAGAACATGCTCCAATGTCTGGGCCTTTCCTTCTTCCTTCACAAAACAGCAAAAACCTGGAACAAAGGCTAAGCGGGGGCTGCTTGCAATGAAGCAGCATTCAAACTAGAGAAATACATGTTCAAGTTTTCTATCAGGAATGTTGGTAAAAATGCCTTGCAGTGAACTCTGAACTACCCGATTGGATGGACTTGGCAATCTGTCAGCAAGAACCAATTCTTCACTGAAAGTGTAACACCACATACTGCCTCTGGGCTTTGTTTTGGAAATTGCCTCTTTCCTGCATCACCCGGTAACCTTTAATCAGTCACCTTTTCCAGCTTAGGGAGACAGCTATCATCTGCCTGAAGAAACCCTTTCAATGAAGGGCATGGTATGACAATGTTGTCATCAATTGCCATCCCCTACCCTAATATCTGGCAGCATGCCATATCTTCGGCAAACATTTTGAAACAGACAATACAATCTGCGACTTCTGCTGCCAAGTGGCCAGTAGGTCAGATTGCAATCTCTCTCCTTCGTGCCAGGGAGCAGAAACTTGCTTAGACAGTATTTTAGCTTTCAAAGTAGCATGGCGTCAAAGCAGCCAGACACTGCTTTGGGTGAGTAAAGGCATTGGAACTTTGCCCCTCAAGAGTAGGAAGCTCACCTCTGGTATTGCTCTCCATCTGAGGAAAGAGCCTCTGATTTGAAGGGAGCAACCTTTGTTACAATAAAGGCATCAAGGTCCTGATAACGGTAGATGATGCCTCCCCGTGGACTTGAGAAAAGTTATGTCTTTATTTGCCTGCACCGTCAACTTTGAAAAACATGTCCTCTGGAGATCGCACAGTGGTTCCCAAGTTAATGTACAATAAATGTGTAAAAACAAAACCAGTAAAAAGTTATACATCAGGCAACTAAATTCTAAGCTATATCCATCATAATAATAACCATAATTATTATCATAATAAAAAAGTATACACCATAAGGTACATGAAGCTGCAAAGCAAAGCAGCTCCAATTCCCAGGACTCTCAGAGTGGCTTTTCTGAGTCTTTCAGTAAATTGGACATAAGAGTTGAAAACTTAATGGAAGACTTTGCAGAATTCTCCTTTCAAGTTGAACAGACATAATTTTTGCACATATAGCATGGATTAGTAGAGCAAAACATTTTCTTAAGAAACATTCTTAGAGCAGATCTATGATTTCATGGAGAAAATCCATTTGTTTGGGGGGTTTCCCCGCTCTTTGGCAAATAAATGGGAAATGTGAAACAGACAAAAAAATGAGTCAAATAACAAGTTGTGACAATAACTAGACAGGTAACAACAAAGTAGATCAGTCAATGGGATGAATTCCCTCAGCAGGGCTAGGCTTGATACTTTTGCGGTCATTCCTTTTGTTCATTTTTATGATGAGACAGAAGGGTCGATGTGATAATATTTCAGAGGCTTTAGGCATCATATTTTTTGCCAGTCCTGTGAATCTGCTGGAAGAGTGTCATGGAGAAGGCCATGCCAAGAATCTGAAGGAAAACAAACAATAAGGGTGTCAGTACAGGGAGGCTGCCAAAACTACACTGCTGACCTGTGTTCATGGTCCAGCTGTAGTTTTAAAGGTCATTCTACACTCGCCATATTTCTCAAGCTTCAACACTGATCAGTAAACTTGGATGTATGTTGTTCAGGCACACACTCATGTCTGGAGATGTATCTACCAGAGCATAGATGGAGGCAAAAAGCTCTCAGCGCTCTTTGTCATATGTGCAACAATTTTTCAGAATCAATATATATGAGTCACTCTTCCTTTTTACCCAACAACTTGTGCTTTTTTAGCCAGATAACTGTGACTGAAACCTTCAGATTCAGGTATTCTCCCCCAAAAGTACAGTAGTAATACAGGAACTCCAAAACCTTAACAGATTATGATGATACTTCTGCTTTTCTTTTTAAAAAAGTTAACCTACTGAGTTCGGTGGCCATGATTTGACAATTGGCAATTTCTAGAACTTGCTTCCAAAATTTAAAAAAATAGTTCCATGAGGGACAGTGTAACAAATGGCTAAACATGGAAACTCCAAAGTGGTGCTCTGAAGTCAAAATGCAGGTAAGCAAAACCTCAGTGTAGCATGTCTTCTTTGCAGGACTGACCACTGACCTGCTTCCTTTCTGTGCAGGTGACCTTAAATGAACTCATAAAACAAATCTGACATTTTTGAAATCATGATCAAAGTGGTTGAACACTACTTTTCTCACAGCAGAATCAAGAATGCTGACAGCAAATCAAAGCCATGTTGACAAACAACATACCAGTATTACCTGCATTATGAGGATGCACATCCCAATTGAACCAAGGACATGCTTATTCTCATCGAACCAGGTCATAACTCTCTCATAACATCCCTGAAATGATGAAAGATGAAAACTGAAACCCCAAGGTCACATTTTCTTTCATGTGCATTCCCTCTATTTTCTTCCTTCCCATCCCTCCCTAAGCTTTGACCTGGGCAAAGCAAGCCTTACTGTTTTCCACACTAATTCAGTGGAGTTCCGTCCACAGTCTTGGGAGTTTTCCGTACAACATCGGTCTGGGACAATGTTTTCTCCCAGCACTGGATACCAATCCGTAAAGTCATTCACACCACAGCATTTCATCTATGGCAAAAGTAAAGGATTAATAAATTAACTAAACCAGCACAATTGTGAATCATGCACCACCACGAACTTTTACTTCCACTAAACCACTGAATATTTTCAAAAGGGTTGCTACAACACTTTCATATTTTTAAAGTGCTTTGTGCTCAGTGATCACTAAAAGCAAATACTTAACAACATTAAAAAAAAACAAAACACAGAAAATAAACAGTCCCATGCTCAAGGTTATGGTTAGTCTTGTTGTCACAGAGACATGACACAAACATCAAAACATAAGGTAATCCGCACAACTGCTGAATGGCAAAAGCCTAGCTGCCAAAGCTGCTGTTCTACCTGTGCAGGTTTTGCTGCTTTTCCTCTGTTTCAGATCATCTTTGTGCCTGTGACAGGCACAGAAAATCTCAGAGAGAGGTAGCATTTTCATGTTACAGAGTACACATTCAGAAGCTAAAACCTGCATTAGCCATCTTTTAGACTTGGCATGGGTGCCACAGTTAACAGACTGCAGCAGCCTTTATGGTCAAATTGTTACTTTTTTTCTGTTGAGAAAATACGTTACCTCTGCTTGAATGATATTCCATGCATTTTTCAGTCCAACATTATTTTCTGAGTTGTATAGTTTCATACCTTCCTTCAAATCCTTCTTTGCGCTCTCACTGACCTGCAACATGTAAAAAATACAGAAAGTCAAACCACTGCTGTTTAGAGAAAAGGATCAAATGGTACCAACTTGCATATAGAATGTCTCTCTCTGTATCTTGTCTCACCACAAACTTAACATGGGTAGAAAAGCTCCATCACAGCTTCAGGAGTCTCACAAGTCAGTGGGACCTTCCAGCACCTGCCAAGGCCTAGGCTCTCCCTCAGATTGCAAAATACCAGATTAATTCTCATGAGATATGAGACCAAACAGCTTCCCCTTTACTAAGAGTCCATCATACCAAACTAACTGAAGAATGATCAGCAGAAATCTGCTGAGCTTACTTTAACTTTGCCAGAGACAGCTTTGGCAATTTGCTAATATCATAAAAACAGAGTCACAACCTCACGACCTTAACATAGTTATCACTTGCACAGGTTCAGGCAGGCTATAACAAATGGCCAGTACAAAATAAATTGAGAAAGGGTATTAGTATTGTTCCCCTTGTGGGGACAGGCTTGGAGGATTTATGATTTTCAAATACGCTTTTCTTTCTTTAGAGGAGAAAGTTGGAACACTTAACGGGAGATCTGAGATGTCCTATTTCTTGTATAAATTTCAGCCTGAGTCTGGAGTCCTGGATGCAAGTAGGAATGTACCTTGGCTCTGACAGCAATGAGCTGGCAGCAGAGAAAGGATTAACCTATGCGTCCTGGCATAAAGGTCAACTATATTATATGATCTGTTTCATCCCTCTTTGACATACCATTCAAAATCATAAGTTCACCCCAGCTCTCTGAAAGTGAGAGCCATCATAATGACAACCTGGGAAGAGATACAAATCTGGTAGGAGCTCAGTTTTAAAATCAATCTGGACATGCTCATACTATAAAGCTCTGTCCTGTGTTTAGCAGAGTTCTCCAGTTCCCCAAGGATTTTTTCAGTCTTACCTATCTGACAGGCCAGCTAGTTGTGCCTACTTCACTTACCCTCTACTAGATAGCAGATTCCTACAGATGGGCTTTATGAGAAGTTACCTCTTGATGTGCTCTGCACCCTTGTCAAACTCTCTGGGACTGTCCAGTCAAGTAAGACAGATGGTGGCATCTGGAATAACTTGTGAATATCCCAGGCCTCTCTCCTCCAGTCCTGTTCAAGGGTTGGCCCTCAGAAGCTAACCAGGTCTTAAGTAGGACCTCCCACAGCCCAGGTCCACAAGATGATCAGCTTCTTGCAGAGACATCAAAGACCTATGTTGAAGGCTATCTTAGCTTTTAGGAGAAGACTAAAAATGAGGCCCTGGACCATGGTTTTATTTCAGGGAGGAAATTGTAAAGCTCAGCAGGTTCTTCTCTCCTGTTTGCCCTCCTCATCACTTCCTCCTTCTCCTGCAGAAGCAGCTTACAGAAAACAGCCAAGATCTCAAGGTTAAACCTCCACCAAAATGAAGAGCAAGGAGAAGCCCACATACCTCCATCAAACAAAAGCAAACTGAACCTGGTTTACATGCTAGTACAGATAATTATTCTATATGGCATATTTGCTTACCTTGTCCATATAAACAAAGAACAAAATGAGTAATATCAGCTCTGCCAGGAGAATTATCAGCAAAACGATGAAAAACTAGAAAAAAGAAAAAACATTGTATACACACTTGCCAACTGGACAGCAAACCTGGGGCTGCTATAGCCCCCCTGAAGACTATAGGCCTTGTCCTCTAAACCTTTCCTCTACTGCCAAAAACATGCAAGTTTGATTTCAAACTATTCGGGCATATTGATACTATATTGCCACTAAAGCTCCCATAGGTCTCACCATCAATGAGGAAGCTCACTGTCCAACATTCTCTAAATCTTAGGTTTTGCCCTACTACCAGTTTGCAGGTTTCAGCAATGCTTTTGTCTTGCTTTTTTTGACTGCTGTCACAGTACACAGCCCTGGTAGTCTCTTCCCTTCACAGACACTATAGAACAGATGATAAACACATTACCACAAAGATGAGTGTGACATGCCTCAGGAGTGATTCCCTAGCAGGTGGGCTTTAAACACATCTGACTGCCGGTTGGAATAGCCATTATATTACTCAGCATTTCTATTCCCAACTCTCTGTAGCTGGGGCATCCGAAGAGGGCGCTCTGGTAGCTTCTCACTACTTCTCATGCCCACTAGTTGCCTTTACGCACTAGCAGACTGCCACATAGGCATGGCATCCCCCACACAGACACTGAGGGAGATGTAGTATGCAGTGCAGCAAGCTCTCCAATTGAAAACTCACGATAGGCATGATAGTATAAAAAGACTTTTGCAGAACCTTGTAAGAATATAAACACTCTTTAAAAAAACCCAAAAGATTCAGCTGGTGTTGCAGTTTGTGTGGATTTCTCTGTTTGCTTTCCTAGCTGTACAACATACAAAACCAAGTAACGTATACCAAAAAAGAAGTGCACGTTTGTCCTCCAGTTTAATTCTCTGAGGTGGTCTAAGGAATGCTGCCCAGCTGTTCCCCAACACTGTGTAAGGGAGACTTTTACACACGGAAAACTCACATGTTCCTAAATGTCACAGCATCTGTGATTTGTAAGCTGTGAATGAATTGGAACCCGTCTGCTTTGAAAGCCCTCCTCTTACCTTCTGCCAGAATACCTCTTCTCTTGGGGTGGTGAGAAGCATGATGAAGCCTCCCGGGTTTATGCAAGAGTTACCCACACTATGTTTTCTAAGAGGCATTCCCAGCCCCTATGCTTCAGTGCTGGACAAAGACTGCCAAGGATCACCTTTTTTCTTTTTTTTATTGGTAAGGCCTGGCAGAGACCTTGACTTCTTAACTTTGGGTCAGATGGTTTTCACCAACATCTCACAAAGGCCTTAGATACAGGCAAAGTAGAAAACAGCCATGAGAGGCTCTGAGTGGCATCCAAAAGCAGTTGTGTTTAAGATTTTTCAGTCACTTAGAAACAGATGTTTCCAGAAGGGCTATCCAGGCTGACCCTACAGTTCATGTTTAACTTCAGAGGTAATTGATCGTAATTTGCTTTGTTACCTAATACATTAGGGCACACAGTCACAAGGATACATTTGCTAATACACCAATGATATCACTATGACCAAAGATGTGGGATGTCATACTGCAAGCATACAACAGACTGAAAGCCAAGGGCAATGTTAGAGTGATCCACAAGATATATTTTGCACTGGTCATTTAAATAAAATAATAACAAAACAACAGTCACTGGTCTTAGTGAAAAGAAGTATTGATGTCTTACACTCAACAGGAGGCACTTGTTTTCCTTGATAGCACCTAGGCAGCCCAGAAAGCCGGTCACCATGATGACTGTGCCAATGGCAATGACTAGGTTGGCAGCTGAAAGCGACGGAAAGCTAGGAGAAAATGTGGCAAAGTTTCCTTGCGACACTGACAGCCAGATGCCCACACCCAGCAGCCCACAGCCACATAACTGCAAAGAGATAAACAAAAGAAAAGTTTCGACATTAAAATAAATGGCACTGGCTCCTTCCAAACTCTGAAAGGAAAGAATTTCTCAGGTAACTGTTCTACAGTAATACTCTCACTGGCTTGGTGCTGAAACAAAGTGAAACTAAATGTTCTTATCGAGACTTGGTCATGTCATCTATACTTATAAATCTATTCAAAAGCCACTAGATAGCAGAATTCTCTTTTTAAAGACTCAGCACATGAAAACAGGGCTATCCATTGATCTCCCAACAGCATGATCCAATGTAATTTTTATGTAGGAAGATAAAAAACATTATTTAAAGAATGCTCAATTGCACTTATTTCTGCAGTTATCTACAATGTCTCAGGGTATCCACCCTAGGGCAGCCAAGGAAGTCCTGGAGGTATTTATAATCAATAGTATAATTTCAATAAATATTTGTCATAAAATGCCCAGTCTCAGTAGCCAGGTTGGGTTTTAGTATGAATTATGATAGTTTTACTGTTGTTTGCCAGCATTCAATGTCTCAAAAATAAGATTTCTAGGTTTATTATCTACAGGAACCTCAAATTCTGCTACTCTCAGTCAGTGAAAGAACCTGAAGGAAATGCAAAGTTGCTAATAAACCAAAATTAACTTCACTTTGCTTCTCAATCATAGCAATACCATGGCTGGTTAGGGAAATAAGGTTTCCCACCCTAAGTCATGGGGCAGGTCACAGGCCTTCAGAACAATGGCCAAGCTTTGCACTACAGGGGCCTAAAAGCTGGTCATCTTTCAGTACTTGCTCAAAATGGCTGTTACACAACTTCATATCTGATCTGTGATCACTGTGCAGTGAAATCGGGAGTTAGTTGTGCTTTCATTAAATCTGTGAGCGATTAAAAAGTACTACTACAGTTTCCTGCCAAATCTAGCATTTGCCAAGGTTAGAGGTGAAACTCACACCACCTTCACTGGGAGGGTGATCAGAGTACCTCCCCACTCCAACTCAAGAGGATTTTGCTCCAATTTACTTGGACCACTGCATGGGAAAAACAAAACAGCACCTAATCATTGCTCAGTGATATCCCGAAAGTGCTACTGCTTACCTGTCAGCAGTGAGGAGCAAGAGGAACAAAAGCTGCTATCTAGCAAAGTTTGCCACACCCAGCCTACCCCATTGTGCTTGCATAAACTGACAACTTTTACTCAAACTGGAAACTCAAGGTCAGAGAACAGTACCTCTACTAAAATAGGGTTCAATCCTGCCTTGTGATGAATACTGATCTGGCATGACAAAGAGCTACAGAGCTAACGTTTTGGGAAATATCCCCACATCTGTCTGCGGTGATTTTACCAGCAGGGCAGATAGTTCAGGGTACAACTGTCTTCTTTTGGTTTTGCTCCCTCACAGAATATGAAAGAAAAACTAGAATAGCATCTTCTTGCATTCATGTCACCTTATCTATGAGTCAGGCTTATGTTTTCATAATCACATGCATGGTTACTTTCTTTTACTTCCCCTGTGATCCTTCTGTCCCCTCTGAGCCCTCTTCCTAGTTTGTCCTTGAATTGCTGCAGTTTTAGTGCCTCAAGCCCTCTCAGGAATCCATTGTGGCTCAGCTGCTCCAACCATCAGATGAGAACTGCAGGCAGTTGCTCCGGCTGAGCTTGATGGTTCAGGAGGTTAGAAGCAGCTCTCACCACACAACATTCATTTAAGGTTTTAAATTGCATTCTAAGCTGCCAGGGCTGTACACTGCCAATAGCTGATGGCACTTCAATCAATGACTTCATGACACTCCATGGATGAGACTGTAAATTTTTCCAAAGAATTTTGAAACAGTGAAGGCCTCGGCTACAAGGAAGATGCTGTAAATACCTCAGATACTTGGCTGAATGGAAGAAAACTTTCTGGTGAGAATGGTTGTGAGATAAGGAGGCTCCTGGATAAATCTCACTTTAACAGATGTGCAAAGCCGTAGCAAAGATATGCAAAGGTCTACGTGATCTGGTCAATCAACAAACAATGAAGAAGACTAGAGTCTTCATCTGAAGAGGATGACGCATGTGGATCAGACACTTGCATATCTTAATGAATTCCAGGAAATCTCATGTTTATGTAAATGAATTATTGTAAATCCCGTGAATAGGTATGACTTTATAGTATATAACACTGAAGGTTTACAAAATCTTTGGAGCATTTATGGAGGAGAATCCCCAATGCTACCGCAGCACCGCTAATAAAGAATACCTGCTTAACAGTGTTTTGTGCTGTTGAGTCACTTTGTTTCAAGTTCCTACCAAAGACTGAAATTGTTCAATGTAACTTTCCTTCAGAACTTGAATTCAGACTTTAAAGGTTATTCACAAATCAGGACCGGAAATCACAGCCCTAGCCGAAGTGTTTTGAAAGAGGCCAGTGAATTCTGGAATCATCAGGCCAAAAGCAATAGATCACTGCAGATAAACAAAGTGGTGGTAAGAGCAAGGTTGGGGCAAAAGCTTACAGACGAACAGAAGTCAAATACAAAAAGAAGCACATGTGATCAACAGAAAGATCAGCCTATGAAGAGCTGCACCTCAGTACCCAACTCCAATTATGAGGATAGTAGCAAAAGAGGTAAGAGAAAGAAGCCTTTACCAGCATCTCCACCTTTTGAAAAAAACCAGCATGATCTTTGAAAGAGATTGGGTCTAGAACAGAAAGGTGGTTGGGACTTTACTCCAGAAGGCTCATGTTTATGTTTGTTTAGACAAAGTTAGAAACAGCTAATCACTTAGATGAGCGGAGAGCTACTTTCAAGTGTAGGAAACCAGGAAAGTGGCAGGCCCACTTCTGCTCCATGGGATGGACATGAAGGCAGAGAAGGACCAAGAGCAGGTGAATCAAAGCTGGAGAGAAGAAAAATGGACGGATGGCCTCTGTCCCTCTGACAGGGTCACAGTTCAGGAGACCCTCTATATACACTTCCGTACAGGAAGGCCCGTTTCTTCACTCACTTGTGGTAGCCAACCTAGTATTTTGGTAAACTCAGAAGCAAAACACTTTGCTTTCTGGCAGAAGACGAGTCACCTACTGCACCTTCACCTTTCCACAATGCCTCTAGCAGGAAAGAAGCATTAATCACTTGATGTGAAACGTTTGAAACAAAGGCCTTGTGGATCAGCAACATGCCTGTGCTGTCCCTAGGCAGACAACTATGGAGATAAAATTTGAATGCCAGACATCTGTGAGAGAAGGGTTAAAGAAGCTCTGATGTATATAGGGTTACTTAATGATCACCGTGCACACCAGGGAACCAAGCTGATAAAGGATGCTTAGCGCTTTGTGCAAACTTTCCTAATAAGGACTAGGGAGTCGCCTCACCAGCACAGAAAGTCGTTACAAACAGAACAATGGGGCAGTGACTAAGTGCAGGGTCTTGTCAGAAAAGCCTAAGGACCAGCTAAAAACCGAAGCTGTGGTTTTGATAAAAGCCAAAGGAAGAACTGAGTCTGCGCAAGAACAAAAGGTTACTAGCAGTGACAAAGAGGAGTCGTCTATCTTCATCCCGATGACCACCGACGACCACCACAAGAAGTTACTGCGCAAGCGCAGTGGGGAGGAGTCTATGGAAATGACCCCTTGGAACTAATTTTAATACCAAGCGGGGACAGGTCATGCATATGTATAGGCGTATTGGAAAATCTTATGAATAGGTATGCACAACGTGTATAAATTGAAGCCAAGCTACTACCCTGGGTGTGCACGACTTTGGTGGGACTACCCCCCGTGCCGCCTGGCGCCAAATAAACATACCAACTTTACAGTCTTACAGATTGTGGAGTCTGCTTTCCGCACGTCAATCTGAACACATTGGGAGAAGTGACCTTCACAATGTGAAATGAAGAGGTATGCCAGCTGAGGCAGCAAACACGTCCACATTTGCCCTTTCTTCCTGAAATTCTAATGTCCCACTGAAGACAACCATGGAATAACTCCTTTCCAGCTGCTGTAACAATTGGATTAACATGCCAAAGTGCACAATGGGATTTCATTTCCCTTCGGAGCTTTCTGACAACACACATTAGTGCGGTACTACAATTAAACCACAGTATCTGTACTGATGACACTCTCACCATGACTGATTCCCAGGCCTACTGGACAAGCTAAGTTCTCCTTTTCACAAACTTTTTACCTCCCAAAGTAAGATTTCTCCATCCCTAAATTACACTGAAAGTTCAGATTACACAAAAAATCAGGCGATGGATGGGTGATTAAAGACTAAGGCTAATCTATGCAAACAGGGTCATCTACAGTGACTGAAGAGAGTAGTCAGAAAGACTTGCAAGAGATTTAATAAAAAATATGACATCCTAAAACCTTCCACAAGGTGGCATCCCACACCAAACAGCACTAACCTTTGAAGCCAAATTTTCTTTCTATCCTCGCCAGAGCTCCTCAATTTTTGTGCTTTCTTCTCTGTTTTTATCTCTGCCATTCTACTGACTAGCAGTACCGTTGATGCTAAAATTTATGCTTTAAATCTTAGGTCCCAAGCCAAATGCTTTTTTCACTCATGCTTCTTAAAAACCCCCAAATAATTCCATTGACTTTGGACTTAACTGCATACAACCATACCAACCAAAGCCAGCTAGAATTCTAGCAATACGGTATCTTTCTCTAACACTTTATTCTCTACCAATCCCATTTTTTATACAATGTGAACACTGTAAAAATGCTCTCACAGCTATTTATTCTCACAGGATCCACCTCTTTCTGTTTGGTACAACTGGATCCTGGACAGTGAAAGCAACAAAAATAGATCAAGTCATCTTGTTAATTCCTTTTTTGCCATATAATGAAATAATATATGTTGCTTGGTATTTAATTGCATGGGTGATGGCACTGACATTCCTTCCCCAGTGTAATGGTTCAACAGCATAACAAATTTCTCTGGATTTTTCTTCTCAAACAATGTTGGCTCATTCCCCTCTCATGATTAGAAATTATTATCCTCCAGGCAACCATCAAATCTCTCCTTCCCCTGGTGTTTATGTCATGAACATAACTGCAGAACACTATAATAAAGTCAGTCACATACACTGATACACACACACTTACTTATAGGGTAATTTAGTGAAGCTATGGCACATACATGTGGAGCTTGAAACCAAACAAAAGGAACACCAACTTTCCTCACAGTTTCTCCCTCACTTTGCTGTTTCACTTTCAAAGCCTGAATTCTCTTCAGTACCTCAACATCTATCTGTCATCATCACTATGTCCAGAAAACATACAGCATTCTAGAAAACATTAAGAAGAGTTTCAAATACTTCAAGAGAAATTACAGCTCCAGATAAACACAAAAAGAGAGAGAAACCCAAAAGCAAGTCTTTTTGTGACAAGTGCTATCATCAGAGTGGGAAATGGGTTCTTTTATTTTATTCTGGATTTTTGAGCACTGCATGAACTAATACAGCAATATAAAGTTTGACAATAGAGCATCATACGCAAATTTAGTTGCCTTAACCTAAAGAAGATATCGTAAGAGTTTACAAGACCCATGGAAGAACAACACAGATGGTCAGAAGTATGCTGAGACTGACATACTGTACAGAAGGAGATTGCACACAGGATCCTGTGCCTGGGAGAAATTATTACACAGCATGTGAATGAAATATTCACAGCTCTAAAGGTCAGTATGAAAATCAAACAGCCTGTCTCTTTAATCTTTTCCAATAATAGGAAAAAGGAAATATTATTAAGCATTATGTAGTATATTTTGCTTCACATAACTGAGAAGTAAATTGATAAATTATGCCATAGGTGATTACAAGAATCAAGTATTTTGGCCACAATTGTCATTAAGGGCTAGATAATGTTGTTTATTGGTAATAGCATTTGTAGTTTGTTACCATATACATAAATAATGACATTTTATGCTTCTCAGAGTAAGAGATCATGTTTCTCAGAGTAAGATAACGCATGCAGAATCCAGCAAAACTAACAAGCAGCAAACAAGTTGAGGTAAAGAAGGGGTAGGATATGCCATTCTGTTAATTAATAGAATAATATTGATAGACTTACCCTTGAAGTAAGTCATCGAACAGCATCAGGAAACAGGAATCTGATAAGGAAGGGGCTACCAAGAGGAAAAGGGATGAGGCCATATTCTTGTTGACTTCTGCTATCATACCATCCCATGCACACAATGTGTGATGGAAAAGCTGCACAACTAGGTGTGTGAGAGAGAAAGAGTGGAGGGAAGATTTACTCTTGACATCAGACTTTCTACTGCTGGTTAAACACCAGGGGAGCTCTTAACAGACTTGGAGTAGAACAGAGACACACAGAAATCTGAGAGACAATGACTAGGGACAAAAAGAAGCAGCAAGTGTCTCAGTTTGTACCTCCACTTTTATTACATGCCCTGGGCCATCTGTGGCCCAGTTACAGAGAACAGAAAGCTCCCCACCTTTCTCTGTGCTGTGTTAAAATAGGCGATCTTGCGTGCAGCAAAGATGATACAATGAAAAATACATGGAACAGCTTAAATATGGCCACCATAAAAATGGTCAAAAGCACAGGAGGTTTTTTATGAAGAATTACTAACAGCATGACTGGAAAAATAACTGCCAATGCTGGGAACAGATTTCAGGACAACTGCAGTGACAAAAAGTCTGAATTAGGCTTTGACAGGCCTCTATTTATACAGTAAGTCAATAGGGAGATGACCTGCAAAAGGAAAAGCATGAAGAAGCCATGTGGACAAGTAGAATGCACCACCGAAGCCCAGCACAGAAAGGTTTTTCAGTTTCCAGGTGACTCTTAAAACCCTCCCTTCTGTTGGCGTCAACAACACTTTGCAAAAGCTGCCGGTAGTATTTTCCCTCTGTTTGGTAATTCCAAGATTTAACAAGATAAATGCTCTTCTTTTCAAGATAGATTTCCCACCATTCTCCAACTGACTCTCAGACCAGTCAGTGTGCAGAGGACATCAGAAAGAGAATGGCCCTTACGAAGCAGCACGGTCATCTCGTTCTGTCCTTGTTTGTTTCTTTTCATTTTCCACTGTCCTACTGTATCTCAATGAGCTCACAGATTTCCTACAGAATCAAGAAGCAGCACATCTTGGAATGCAGTTTGAAAGGCTGCTCTTTCCCACCATGCAGGAATTTTTAAAGAAAACTCATATGAGACAGAAAGATGGCCATCATCTTCTTTAGCAGCTGGAAACATGACTCAAAGACTTCAGATCAGCAGGAAGAGTTCACACCTGTGCATTTTGGATCTGGTGTTTCATTTGGAAGCAGTCTGGTGTGGAGATTCAAAATAGTAAGAGATACTGTTCAAAAACCACTACCCTGTCTTCCTGTCTCAACAGACACAGCAGTCCCTGTTCTTATTTCAAGGCACATTAACCTAAGTTGGACGATACTAACTTGATTGTCCAGAAAGATGATCACCGCAAGTAACAGGATTTTTCAAGCTATCACAATGCATTAACTGCTCTGTTGAGAGCACAATATTAATCAAAGTGGGGAGCAACTTAAAGGGGAAAGGGGACTCAAATCTCAGCAGTAGAGCCATTCTATTCATTTACCGTCAGACAGAGGTGCTCAGCTTTTGCTTTTGCATATTCTTCCCTGAGTTACAGATCAGAATGATTGTTTTAGAAGGAGGAGGGATGGCAACTACATGGTTTCTACCACGTCAAAACAGAGATACGCTTTCTGCAAATTAAGTGTTTGGATGCCATTGCCATCTCTGGATTTGGGTGGTTCAGCCATCTTTGGAAAGGGCTGGTGCTTAAAGGAGATCTTCAGGTAAGCCCAGATAAATTTTCCTGCTCTGTCTCGATAATCCACAGGATTAATCAAAACTGGGGCTTAACAGTTGAAAATCTCAGAGAAAGCCTCTTGCAAACAAGATCATCTTCTAAATATGATCCAAAATACAGCAAGGACACAAAAATCTGAGAAGGCCTTCAGCCATAGACTAGAAAATGAGAATGAGGTATGGAAGTGGGTGAGTATACTTCATAATACCTACTTAGTGTTACTGCCATAACAATATGGCAAAGATTTAAACTCGTCTAGAACATTCCAATGAACTCGACATTGACAAAGGAATTATTTCGATGTCTCCTTTGAGTCTAGTGCTGTAACAGCTGTAATGACAGCCTGTGTGGAACAGAAGGTACAGAACTGAAATCTGTGCAAATGCTGAAACTTCTTAATTCATCTGCCAGAGACAGCAGTTATCTTCTTCCTAGTCATCCCCCAGCAGTACTGCTGGGATGGTCCTGAAAAACTGGTATGAGGTATCAGAGACTGGGATCTTTTGTGGGGCTAGCAGGGGGAGAGCTAGCCTGAGATGCATTAAATTCTGATACTTTTACCAGTCTGTGTCTTTGGAATGGGTAAATCTGCAGCCAGAAGCCTTAAGCTTTGGCTTGAATGCTCTTAACTGGTCACACTGGAGTCTTCAATAAAGAATGTGTTTTGCAAAATGAAGTTTTAAGAGCTGGGTTTGCTTGTTTTGTGAAGGACAGCTTAATGTCCTCTTTACTTAGCTGAAGGGCAGTTTGGGTAGTTTATGTTGCACATCAGGAGAAACTTTCACTGAGAAATTAGTACAGCACTGGAAGAAGTTACCACGAAGGCGTCAAAATCTCCAGTCTTAGAGGTTTTCAATGCTTTACTGCAGACAATCATGGCTGACGTGACCTAGCACTAGCAAAAGCACCACTCTGGTATGCCTTGCAGGGATTCCTGCCAACCAAAAATTCTATTATTTTATAATTTCCTCAGCTACCATATTCTTCCTAGTTTGTGAAAAATCCAACAACCATGCCATTTCTAACAACACAAGAAATCTATTATCTTTAGGAGCCTTATGGGGAAAGCTCTCATGCCTGTTCTGGGGAATCAGCACACTTGGATGTTTCTTTCCAGTGCCTATACACCAGGGCATGCCACACAGGGAACAAGCAGGAGGAATTGTACATCTCAGTGCAGTTACAGGGCTATAACATCACTGCGATCACAGAGATAGTGGGATAACTCACATACCTGGAGTCTTGTGATGGATTAGTACAGATACTTTAGGAAGATCAGGCTGGGAAGGCAAGTAAGGGATGTTGCACCTTATGTGAGAGAGCAATGGAAATGCAGAGCTCTGCCTTGGGATGGGTGAGGAGCCAGTCAAGAGTTATGAGTTATATTAGTAGGCAGACCAATACAGGTGATGTTATAGTAGGCATCTGCTATAGACCTCCTTAGGAAGAAGTAGATGAGGCCTTTGTCATACAACTGGAAGAAGCCTCATGTTCACAGGCCCTGGTCCTCATAAGGGATTTCAACCACCACAATGTCTGCTGGAAGCACAACACAGCAGGGCACAAGCAATCTAAGAGATTTCTGGAATGCACTGGTAACAATTTCCTGACACAGACGATTGAGGAGACAAGAAGACGTGCTCTGTTGGACCTGCTGCTTACAAACAAGGAAGAACTGGTTGGGGATGTGAAAATCAGGGGCAGCCTTGACCGTAGTGACCATGAGATAGTAGAATTCAGGATCTCATGAGGAGGGAGCAGGGCAAAAAAGCAGGACCACAATGCTGGACTTCAGGAGAACAGGCTTTGATCTCTTCAGAGATCTGACTAGTGCCAGTTTCAACGGTATGCGAGATAAGAAGTGTCAAGTGCCCCATCCCCAGCTTCTGGGAGAAGTCACACCCCACTACTGGCAGCCTCAGAGGCCACTTGCCCCAGATGTCACTCCCCTCTTTCGGACACATAGTCTGTTGTGATTGGCTGGCAGGACTGGCCACCCCTACAGGTTTACCCAGAAGCACATCAGATCCCAACAGCCCTTCCCCATTACGTACACAGGAAACGTTATTTTGGTTTGGCCTCCATTTTCACAGGGCACCACCATTTTATGGCAGGAAGCTGCTATTTTGTTAAATGTCACTGCTCTGTGATTGGCTGACAGCCATTACTTGACACTGTCATACCCATGTGTTCTCAGGCAAGCCCTGTGATTGGATGCCTTCTTCCTTTGCACTAGGGAGTGCTCAGACACAAAAAAATCTACATTTATCTTCCGTATATACATTTATCTACAATATATACATTTATCTACAACATACATATATACATGCATTCTATATATAAAATATATAAAAGTAATATATACATATAGTATATATACAACATATATATAAAAATATCTAAAGGAGTGCAAATATGCATAATATATTATTTATTTATACACAGTGATAGTATTTTTATATAATACTTCTATAT
The DNA here is from genome assembly GCA_013398225.1 of Steatornis caripensis. Classification (NCBI taxonomy): domain Eukaryota; kingdom Metazoa; phylum Chordata; class Aves; order Caprimulgiformes; family Steatornithidae; genus Steatornis; species Steatornis caripensis. The sequence continues at coordinate 54,776 of VZSC01005263.1, read as the reverse complement.
ATGTGTGGGGTTTACATATAAAAATATTAAAAGTTATAGAAATAAAAAATATATATAGCCATAAAAACAGGTATAAAATTATAGAAAACATTCTTTAATAAGAGCTAATGGAATGAATAATTAAAGTTTCAATAAAGTAAAAGGCTGGGTTGAAGTCCCCCACTTTAACAGACTGCAGAACAAGCTCTGACATGTCTGACGTGGGGGGAGACTTCAAGAAGGTGGAGGGGTGCCAAAAGGATGACAGGCATAGCCAAGTTGAAACATACCCAAGGGTTACAGACCCTTCCTAGGAGGCCACCAAGGGGCCCCCAGCACAAAGCCTGTCACGTGCAAAAAGCCCAATCCTTTGAGTGGAACTGAAAGGCTCCTGCATCTTTCAACAAAATACCAGCTTAAACTTTACCTTACAGCTGGGGAGGCCCCTAGAGCTCTCTGGGAAGTGTGAGCTGGGGCTGGTGAAAATACAGTAACCACACGGCTGGAATTACATCAGCGAAGATGCCATCTTTGAAATAGCACTGCAGGGTAAAACATGGCTGTATCATTTGCAGAAAGGCTATTATTTGTCCTCCATGCTGATGGAACATATGAGCTATCTCATTAACCCCCACAACAAAGCTTCAGCTGTCAACTCTCCAGCAGTGAGCCTGGTCTGTGACCCTGTCATGAGGAAAACAAAGCTCAAAATGGATGAAAAGTCCTGCACTTTTTCTACAACTGGGGATCTAGCACATATTTTGGGGGCTTCTCCACATGTTGCTGCTAAGAAATTTCCTTTCATGGCTGACATCATGGGAGAGTTTAACTCTACCTCTAGACGGATCTTGTAGAGTATCAGCTTGCCAGGGACTTTGCAGTTCCTTCACTACACTGTGTTCCAACTGGTGGTAATACAATGATTGAGATGAGGTATAATAAGCCACACTAAATGCCTGTAAACCACCAGCACATCTACGCAATCAGCACTGAAATAAAGACTGACCAGAACAAGCATGTCTCATTTTGCTTTGGGAAGGTGACTGTGAACCTGTGTCTTCAGCCCCAGAAGCCTCTGATATTTTAAGAAACCATGCCAAAGTGGTAGTTGTAAAAAATTACAGGCACCCATCCCGTACATGAGTTATTACAGAGCTTAGGCTGGCAATGGTATTCCTGGTTTTCAAGGTGTTCCTGTGGTGTATGGTGCAGGTGTTGGAAGTATACTCCACAGCCTGTTTTAGAAGGGCTTTTGAAAAGGAATTTGGAAATCTTTAAGTCGCATGTTAAAAATGCTGCTGAACAAGTTGCAAAAAACATGTTTGGACGTGTTTCCAAGGTTATCACGGGCAAGCTGGAAACTCCTTCAAATCAAGAGGGCTTGAGACTTGCTTATATTACAAGAAAAAGTCTTGAAAGAAGCAAAGCTATGCCGTACTCCCAGAGGGAAGGTTCACCCCAGCCCTTTAGAAGAAAAAGGAAGGGGTGCTAGACAACTATCTGATCAGGATAAGAAGATGACAAAGAACAAGCCAGGTCAAATGGTGCAAAACAAACAGAAAACTCAGACAAAGAGGTCCTGATCTACTGCTAGAAAAGGAAATATACTTTAAAAGAGATGGCTTTCATTCACGGCTGCTCAGAAGAATGCACGAAATCCAAGCCGGATTTGTCTGAAGTGTACCAAACACAGACCAGCATTGAGAAAAGCCTGTTTATTAAGGTGCCTCCACTTTGCACTATTGTCAAGTCTGCACTTCTGGAGTTTTTGATAGCTAGGAAAGGAGAAGATTACATAGATCTGAACAATACCTTACTGTACCTTTGGGGCAAGATTGTAAAGGCTGATAGGTCCAACCTTAGAGCCGGTGAGGCTGTGGTTCTCATGAATAATCCACTGGCTTCTATTATCAGCCAGCTGGACGTTACACTGGGGATCAACTGATAAACCAGAGCAACAACTGCTACCCCTACTTGTGCTTTCATTGAGTTACTTCTCAATTACAGCTGACTTGCTGTCCAAGTACTTCTGCACAGGGCTGTTCCGCAAAGACACAGCCAGGCAGCAAGCAGTCAGGCTGGATGACATCAATAATCAGGGGTTCAGGCAATGCTCAGCTCTGACAGCCCAGAGTATGAACTATTGAGAGCCTTCCACAGTAATCTGTTCTTTCAAGACAAACATTTGATGAATGGTGTGGATGTAAAAATTAAGCTGACGTGCAGCAAAGATCGCTTTTCTTTGATGAGCTCCCTGGTGCTTTGCTATTTGTAAAGAAGGTGCGGGTGGTGCCCAAAGTACATTTGGTGCACACTGATGCATTACTTAACGGCTAACACTAAATACCCAGTGGACTGGGTGGACATGAAAGTGTTCGGAATACTGGCCAGCAATCTTGTCAGCAACAAGGAAAGTTTGTTTCTGAGACAGCTTTCCAAGCTTGCTATTGGCTTTGTAGATAATTATGCTTTTAGCAGCAATTATGCTAAGAACCCTTTAAAATTTAAAATTTATGATACAAATTTTGTGCCCCTGTGTGTGAACGGTGAACAAATGCCAGTGAAATTGCTGCAGCCTGATGTTGAGAATGGCTGCTGTGTGAGAGAATACATGCAGCTTGTTCAGATGATTGGCAGCCATATGAAAGACCATTCCCTACTGGTTGACAGGACAGAGTTTGCCGATGGCTATACACTGTTTGCCTTTGACCTGTCTCCAGACCAAAAATGAGCTTATCACTATTCCATGATTAAAACAGGAAACCTGACAGCAGAAGTACACTTTGTAGGGGTCTTGATCACCACCATTAATATGATCATATAGGGTATATTTCACAATGTGATAGAAATAAACCAGCAGAAACACATGCTCTGCAACTACATGCAAGGATGGACACTGAGCAGATCTCTTAGTTTTCGTCCACAGATCCCTACACCACAGAAGCATTTATAGGCATTTACCCTCATTACTGGCTCCCTAGGGCCCTTGTTTCTCTAAGACCAGCAAACATGCTTGTAAATACGCATCCACATAACCGGCCTAGAGAGCACTGTCTGGCAATTCTCCTGGCAGACCAGAAACATGCAGAGTTTTTTGACTTGTATGGCTATCCTTCAAACAGTGATCTTTCCTGAAATCATCATGTCATTTTTAAAACACAACACTACGGATAGTGCTTTCCAGAGGATGCAAGTGTAGCATCCCCTCTCCATGGCCTGTACATATCACTGTGTTGTTTTCCTTCATCACAATAACAGCTTTTGAGCAGCTTTTAAAATTGTATTCTAACAACCTAGTACAAAATGACAAGATGGTGATGTGCTTTGTAGAATATGAATACGAAGCTTTCCCCATGACCAGAGCTACTCCAAATATTTTTCAGAAGATACAGACCTGCACTCTTGTAATGATTTTCATAAACATAATTTGTAAATAAAACTTACAACCCAACCAAAAGGCTGTCTGTGTTCTTGAATCCCACCCCAAAATGTTTTTTAAATGGACACTATACACAGCAAAGATTAAAGATTTTATTAATATTTTATTTTCCACAGTAAACTTAACAGGGTGAATCATCCGGCTTTAGGTATCTTTCTCTTCATAGGTGGTATACATCCTGCTTCTTCGTCCTCCTCAGTCACTTTTAGTTGTTCCGAAAGATCCTAGTTTCCTGTATGACCCATGACAGAAAATGGGACATTTCACCACAGCCATGGATTCATAAAAACATCCTAGGTGTTCTCATGCTAGAAGGCACACAAATCTGAAGGATGCATCATAGTAATTCACAGATTGGTAGGGGTTGGAAGGGACCTCTGGAGATCATCTAGTCCAACCCCCCTGCCAAAGCAGGTGCCCCTAGAGCAGGCTGCTCAGGAACACGTCAAGATGGGTTTTTAATATCTCCAGGGAAGGAGACTCCACAACCACTCTGGGAAGCCTGTTCCAGTGCTCTGTCACACTCATAGTAAAGAAGTTCTTCCTCATGTTCAAATGGAACTTCCTTTGTTCTAGTTTGTGCCCATTGCCCTTTGTCCTGTTGCTGGGCACCACTGAAAATAGTCTGGCCCCATCCTCTTGACACCCACACTTTAGATATTTATAAGCATTGATGAGATCCCCTCTCAGTCTTCTCTTCTTCAGGCTAAACAGACTCAGGTCTCTCAGCCTTTCCTCATCAGAGAGATGCTCCACTCCCCTAATCATCTTCACAGCCCTCCCCTGGACTCTCTCCAGTAGTTCCCTGTCTCTCTTGACCTGAGGAGCCCAGAACTGGACACAGTACTCTAGATGTGGCCTCACGAGGTCAGTGTAGAGGGGGAGGATCACCTCCCTCGACCTGCTGGCCACACTCTTCTTAATGTACCCCAGGATGCCATTGGCCTTCTTGGCAGGTCAACCCCCAGCCTGTACTGGTGCATGGGGTTATTCTTCCCTAGGTGCAGGACCCTACAGCTGCCTTCATTGAACTTCACTAGGCTGCTCTCATTGGAAAAGACCTGTTCCTAGCCTAAAAGACTCTGGGGCAGAAGCATTTAAATCAACAAGCAGAAACCCATATGATGCCTATGTGTGGCTTTGTAGCATCTTCAAACACCTCTAAAAAGAACGGAGCCTTGTCAGGATCCATCTGCTTGGCTAGGGACACAACCTTGAGAGCTTAACTTGGAGATTCTTAAATAACACCATATATTTTCTTTTGAGAGTGATGGTGTGGCTCTTTTTACCCTGTCAAAAAACATTCTGGACAATGTACAGGACACTGACATTCCTGGGATGCACATACTTAGTAAAAGCTTTCTCAGGTTTTTTGCTCTCACAAGCTGAGTTCATGAAATCATTGATCACAAATGTATTTACTTCATTAGGGGGAAATAAATGGTTATCACTAAGACTTTCAGGTAAGTCTCCCACAAATTGGATAAAAGGATAGTTACAAAGCCGTTCCTGATACAACAGTTGCCAGCAACTATAATACCGCACAATATTCTCAGTCATAACAGACAGCAAGTGATTGGCATTCTTCAAAAGGCTTTTACAAAATAACTTTTCCTATAGTTGCTAGGCCCTGCCAGAATGGCTGTCAGTCAATCACACAGCAGTATGATGTTTAAGAAAGTGGCAGCTCCCTGCCATAAAATGGCATCACTCTATCATAAAATGGTGGCCAAAATAAAATGGTTGCCCCAGTGTATATATGAGGGAGGGCCTTCTCAGTCAGATATACCTATTGGTAAACTGGTAGGGGTTGTTGTGCCCTGCCAGCCAATCACATCAGATGATGTGACTAGAAGAGGGGCGTGACTTCTGGGGCAAATGGCCCCAGAGGCTTCTGGAAGGCACGGTGGGACTTCTGTCAGAAGCTGGAGGTGGAACACACATTACTTCTTGTGTTGTGTATTAGTGGTACCTGTACTACTGCTCTGCTTGGAAGACTCCAATGGCATACAGCCCTGGAGAGATGAGGAGGCTAAGAAATCTGTTCATATTCAAAAATCACCTTCTCCATACTCAGTTCCCCGACAAGCAGGGAATTGAGCAAAGGCAGCAGGAGGTCTGCATGGATGAACAAGGAACTTCTGACTAAACTAAAAGGGAAGTGTACAGGAGGTAGAAGCAGGGGCACGTAAGACACAAGGGATATAGAGACAGTTCAATCATGCAGGAATGAGGTTAGAAAAGCAAAAGCCCATCTAGAGCTGAATCTGGTAAGGGATGTGAAGGGCAACAAGAAAAGATTCTACAATGACATAAACAGCAAAGGGGAGCCTAGGGAAAATATGAGCTCATTGCTAAAAAATGTGACAGGGCGCTGGTGACAAAAGACACGGAAAAGGCTGAGGTACTCCATGCTTTCTTTGTCTCAGTATTTACTCGTAAGATCAGGTCTCTGAGGCCAGAGAGAAAATCTTGAGAAGTATCAGGCCATGGTGCAATTAAACAAACTGGACATTCATAAGTCTATACGGCCTGACAGAATACACCCAGGAGTGTTGAGTGAGACAGCTGATGTGATTGCAAGGGCACTCTTGATTACTTTTGAAATGTCATGGCAATTGGGAGAGGTTACTGAAAAGACTGAAAGAAAACAAATGTCACTCCTATCTTCAAGAAGGAAGATCTAGGGAACCACACGTCAGTCAGCCTCATCTCAGTTCCTGGGAAAGTAATGGAGGGACAACTAACCCCGTCAACCATTTCCAAATACATGAAAGGCAAGAAGGTGATTGGAAGTAGTCCCCGTGAATTTACAAAGAGGAAATCATGCCTAAGGAACCTGATAGCCTTCTACAATGAAGTGACTAGCTTGGTGGGTGAAGGGAGAGGTGCTGATGATGTTTAACTCAACTTTAGTAAGGTTTTTTACACTCTCTCCCCTAATAAGAGAGTAAGAGTTCAAAATATCACAGATAACATATAAAATCCAGAGAATAACTAAAACAGAAGAAGGAATTATGTAGTCACTTCACAGAGGAGACCTGATCAGTTGAGTATTTAACATATAATTCATAACGGCTCTATAATTTGTAAAGGATATTTAATTCATAAAGCCTGTAAAGGACTTTTGGTTCCTACACAAACACTAACCTTATGCATATATTTAGAATGTGCAGTTATACTGTCCTTGATAACAGACTTGACAACAATAGTTCATTTAAAATATAGTAACTAAGCATTATACATAATCTTCATATTAAACCATTTTCTCATTAGCAAGCAAGGGGATAGAAGCAGAACAATTCTCTAAGCAATTCATCATAATGAATGAAAATCCATCAGCCTAACAAAGCAGTTCCAAGCATTAAGCCCTATTTCCTAAACACACATAACTGTAAAGATACCTTCCTGAAATGCAACGTTTGGGGATTAAATTCAGTCCCTCTTTAATTCTTGCAAATGAGCCTATCTACACAGACTTCAAACTGAAAACAGGCAGCAAATTGCAATGCTGTCTTTTAATCCACCACTTTTTGAAGCTACTTGGCAGAAGATGTAAGTTTAGGGCTTTTCCCTATGTAATGTCATTAGTTTAAAAATTGAAATCTGCCATTATTTTGAAATGCTTTTATTTCATTTTCCCGATTATTTCCATAAAGTTAATTTCTCTTGAAATGAAATCCAGTCTGAAAACCAGCTGGACAGAAACATCTCCTGAATTCACCTGCTCCGTAGAAACATTCCGATCTGAGTTTGATAGCAAAAGCAAATACATGTCGCTGCTTAATCCCATCAGACCTGCAGAACAGAAAGAGAACTGAATTTTGTTCTCCCAGTTCTTGGAATAATTAGAATATTTTACTGCAATCCCTAATCTCTGTGCAAGCATAACAAAGTACAAGATTTGTACATGTTAGCAATGATGATTTGGCTAATAAAAATATTTTGATTTGTCTCATTTTAAAACCTCTTTCCAAAAAACATATGATTCACAGACTCAAAACCAGCACTCAAGGCTTTGGAAGCTAGAACAAGACTTCTCAACTACTTCCGTAGACATCAGCAGGAAGAGACAATTTTACCAAGATATTTTGCAGAGTAACAATACATCTGCAAAAGAAAACAGCACATCTAAATTAGTCCAAATTCCAGTATATGAAAGCCCCAAGAGAAATGTATCAGACAAGACAGGAAATCCTAATTTATTCCATTGACAGTAGAGAGAAAAACAAATGGAGTCATGATCTATTGAGTTCCCCCAATGCTCTAATTTTAGAGCAGCTGCATTAAAGCCTTTTGAAAACAGAACATATGGCTGTTTAAAACTATATGCTAAATTCATATATTATGTATTTGCAGAAATGCAGGGGCATGAATCTGCAATACTTTCTTCTGAGATGTATGTCCCCACCTATTTATTCATGGACACTTTCTGCCCCACAAGAAGCACAGTCAGATTCTTGTCAGTCCACCGTCAAACATACATTTACAATGTTTAGCATTCACTGGCATAACTTCATGAAATCTAGGCACCTCTGTTGGTCACGTGTTATTAATCTGTCTCTTTTTTTCTGAGCCAATTCTCCTGAAGCCTCTTTATCCTCTTTGTTTATTTTAATCACAGCTGCTTAATTCTACTCTATCTCTTAATACCAAATAAAAGTAGCAGTAACAAAAAAAAAATATTCATGTGTTTCAAGGCCTTGCAGCTGGGGGTGGGGCGATACAACAGTCAGCAAACCTATTCCAAATATGTTTAAACAAACTGAGGGCCTTTCCAGCTGCAAAGAACTTACCATGACAAAAGATACTCTCTTGAAGATGTAGGAAAGGGCACAACCAAGATCACAGCACCTCAAACACTTAGGGTTCTCCATCAGCTCAAAAAAATGCTAACAGGGGCTTAAACTAAATGCTGCAAAGCCACTTGTATCCTTCTTTTTCAGCTGTTGGAGGCACTTCTGAGAAAAGATGTAAGGAATCAGTGTGAAGAACCTACCTACAGGAGTTATTTGTAAACCAGTCACTGTATATGTGTGAAGTAAGTCTTGTGCTGAATAAGCTGGACCACGATAAGCATTTTTCTCTTGGTCAGTTTGTATGTTAAGGCAGCATAAAACTAGGGGATTCAGTCCCCTCTGATTCATGACATCTTCCGGCACCACTGATATCTGACTTAAGGAGTAAAACTGACTTCTAGTTTTACTTATTTTACGTCAGGTAGTAGCATGGCTTCCAGTTCCTTATGACCTTGTATTGTTTAAGTTTTCAGTAGAATTAGCATGCCAATACTAAAATACAACAGACAACAGGAATGAAGGCAGAAAAACAAGTTGTTTGCCCTCAGCACTACCTGCTCTTCTTGGTATTATGATTTCGTGATAAAGCAATAGCAATGATAATAAAAGGATGAATGGTTTTGCTCAGCATTCATTAGGAAAAAATAATCAGTAACTATATTAGATCTACCAGAGGAAAAAATGTATTACAACTGACTAATTCAGTGCAGATTTAATTTTTATTTGGTAGTATTCAGAGCTATTCTACCTCTTTCCTTAGTATGTTCTATTTTGAAGCTACTACCTGGCAAATAACATCTCCCAGAATAGGAGGGAAGGGAACACCGCCTACATATTCTTAAATACTCTGGCAAGAGGTCTTCAATTAAAAAGATGTTATGTATTATGTATGTGTCCATCACCTGGATCATCTGTATCTTGTTACCTCCAAAGACTTAAAAAGGCTGAGGCAAGTGAAACCTTCCATCTGCAGCTTGTTGGAAACACTACAAGGCTGAACATGATTCTCTTCAGAGAGACTTCTAACAAGGACTGACATTATAAAGGGTCCAGATACATAAAAGGGGTAGGAGAGCAGCCATGTGCTACAGTGAGAGTTAGAAGCATCAGAGAGTAGGCAGATGACTTGTCAGTTAACTGAATCTCACTTTTCCCTTCTGTCCAGAGATCTTTGTTAGGGAAATGAAAAACAGGCAATCACACTGGCTCAGGAAGAAACATTAAAATTCAGTAAGAAAATTCAGCCAGTTACAGGTGGACAAATACCTTTGCTATCCCAAAGCAAACACAGGACAGTGGCATTAGACCACTTAACAAATACAGGTACATGTGCAAACTGTCTTTGAGGCCTGAACTGGTTCCAAGAAAAAGCTTTCATTGACTTGTCTGACAGGAGACTGAGGACTACTTAGTGTGGAAGCAAGAAAAAAAAGAAATGCTCCAATTCTTATCCAGAATGCTTTAACAATATGTTCCTGCCAAACCCACTACAAGAAGTAGGAACCCACAGAGAAACAGATACCAGAATGGTTTACTTAAGGGAGTACTGAGGTCAGGTCTGATCCTGCTCAGTGCTGGTTAGCTTCTATGTCCACCTAACATCAGAGCAAATCCAGCTTCCCATTATAACTGCCTGCATATTTAAAGATACCCCTTAGAATTCCTGGAGCTTTCATTCACAGAGCCATGATGTGCAAGGAAGGATCAGCAAAGAGCAACCTTAAAACATTTAGGAATTAGCTCATAAAAGAGAATTATGTATGTCATAGGACTTCTTCAGATTCCAATTCTGCCACATTAAAATAGGCAGAATTGAAGTAAAGAACATAGTATTGCAAAAAGGGTGAGAAAGACATTGGGCTGCTTCATCACCATCATGACAATTTTTTTACAAACCATTACAAAAAGATCTTCATACCAGAAAAGCTAGGCAAGAAGTCACTGTTGCCAGATTAAGAGCTGTGATGTTATCTTGGTATCTGAAATGTTGGCAAAAAAGAGACGGGGACAAAAGAATGTCTAGCAACCAACTCTAAATGTCAGCAATCAGCTCTTGCAATTACTGTAACTAACAAGTGAGTATTCATGATGTGTATACATTTAATCTTCCAACAGGCACTGCTAATAAAACAGAAAGCAGAGTTTGTGACGCAATGATTTCAGAAGGACAGAATGAGGTAAACCTAAAAAGGGCAGGTCTAGAAAATGTGAGAGAAACCTACCAGAACAGGACAAACAAGGCCATATGAGAAGTGGTAGATAAGCTCATGTGTCTCTTTTTTCCACAAGCCAGACTGAGGAGGAATTTGGTCAGCAAAGAACAATCCAAGGCCATAAGGATTCACAATGGATAAAATAACTTCAAATACTAACATGAAGGGACTCTGCAAGTAGTACGTATGACAATGACACCGGATGTCCCTGACATCTAGGGAAAAGTGCAAGGAGTGGCTGGCTTATCTGTGTTTTAGATTGTCCTTTTCCTACTACATGTTCAGTCTGCTAACATGACCAATGAATGAAATATTTCAGGTGGCAGTCACTCTGTGTTTTCTGTGCTGTCAATAATCTAACTGAATCTAGTGTGAAGGATAGAAAAGTGTTTCCCACTGGAGTCCAACTGCACTTTAATCTTCCCAAAGACAAACACAATGGATATAAATGTACAGGAAAATGCTAGACTCTAACAGAAATTTACATTCTCAAAAATATCTTAAATAAAAATAACTTACTGTACAATCTATAAAGTTACATGTCTTGATTCTCGCTATCACAAAGAATCATTGGGTTTCTGCAAGTTCTCCACAGACTTACTGTATATTCTAATTTTTGGGGCTGGATTAGGTTCACAGAAAATATTACCAGAAGTAAGGAAGACTAAGTAAGACTGGTGTTGGCTCATCCTTCCCTCTCTTTCAGTGAGACTCTCTGTCCACCACACAAGCTCAATAAAGACAAAAGCTGCTATTTTGACAACATTACAGTCGAACATGATGACAAGACTGCAGTAGTGACAGCTCGTAAGTATTGGGACTACAGAAGACAGTTCCATCCCACTGTACATTCTCTGACAGATTTCTTTGTACCTGCTTCTGCACAGATCAGAATAGTTACAGAGCTTTTACACCAGCCAGAATGAGAGGACTAAGTATGTTTTGTTTTGCAACTCAAATAAAACTCAACAATCAACAGAGAAGGTGATTGTCGAATGAGCCTCAGTAGCCTAAAACAATTTCCCATAACTTTTTTGTTGACAAGAGTTACAAAGTGTTCTGAATGCTTTCTTGCTACTAGAAAGAGCAATAAATAAATTAACTAGTTGTAACTATGTTGAGGGAAATACACCCTCAACAATTCATACTCACTTGACTATGGCTTTGCACTCAAAATTATTTTGGTTAACTTTGTGCTTTTACCTAAAAACAGTTTCATAAGGTGACTGCAGTTAAAAAGAAAGAAGAGCTGCCATGAGCCACATCAGATAGCTTAAGCAACCCATAAACACTATCTCCAAATCAGTAAGAACAGTAATGTTTAAACACACTGAGAAAAGCGGTTCTACCTATATCAGAGGGATGTGTCATTCAGCCTATATGCTGGGATCAGTTACCTTCTTATACAGTCAGGATATCCTGTTATTGCATATGAATCTTGAGTATCCTTTACTAGTTCTGTAGAATTCATAATAAAGCTTCGGCCGCTGACTTTAAATCTGTGCAGTGTAATCTGGCTGCATTAGACTGCTTGTTATGATAAAATAATTCTGGGGACATTTTCTTACATGAAATCTCAGTACTGACTTGCCTCACACAAGATATCTGACTGGAAAATATAGCTAATCCTAAACTGCAAACTGTGCAATAGGTTTTAATAAAAACATGGATTACATGAACACTGACGAAATAATTTTCCAGCAGAGAGGCAGCCTTGGGATTTTGACCTTTCCAGAAAGCTTTCAAAAAATTCTTCCTGTTCCACAAGTTAAAATACCTTTCGCTTCATCTGGAACACCCCAAAACACAGCCCTTGCACTCCTACCTTCCTATATGCTCCCCTATCTTTTGTCACATACATCAAAAAGAAGGTACAGTGGCCTTCAGTTATTGTTGCCAAGTGTGAAATGCATCCAGGAAGACCTTAAAGTCAGGAAAGATTTATCTAATTCCCAGTTTGACTTTATATGTACTGACATGTTTCTTCAATTATCCTCTGACCTCATATGCATTACAAAAATACAGAAACCTAAGCAGTGATTGCTTTGCCATTAACAATGAGTATCTGATTGGGGCTTGAGCCCTGTACCTTGCCCTCACGAACTCCTAGCTCACGCTTTTCTATACAAATCAGAACACAACTGAACACACCTTTCAGCTATGAAATGGAAGGCAATTAAAAAAAAACGAAGTTGGTGATGGTTGTGAATAGTCCTCTACTTTACTCTACTCTACAGTCTGAGTGTTCAGCTCAAAACATCTGTTTGTTATTTAAGCTTATTGCAGCCCTGATCTGAGGAAAAGCAAGTAAACTCTGCAACAGCAACTAACATCATCCCCTTCCACAGATTAGCAGCTGGTATTCTTGCATAGCTTTGTATTTACCTTGTGTTTAAAAGTCAGTTCAGCCACCTGCAAGAGACACAACTCTTGTCTGTCCATCTGATTTAGGAGAAAGGTGAATGGGGACCAAAGTACTCAACAGTTTGAATGAGTCTGTAAACTGAGTATCAAATAAAAACAAGAGTATAGAACAGTATATGTTAAAAACACCCACGTATCTGCACTCTAGACATGAAGTCTAGGTTTGCTGACTCTGAATATAAGACTATGAATGGCATATGGCTTGCAGCAAGAACAGCTGGAGAGACATCTCACCACTCTTCCCAGATGTGGAAAAAGGAACACTGCTATTTCTACTAGAAACCCTTTGAAGTGACCTTTGTTCTCAAAACCACTTTTCTAATGGGTCAGGGTCAATGCAGATTGATTTAAGTCACAACTATTTAAACTACCAAATTTAATCATAATTTAAATCAAAAGCAAGAAACTTTGAGTAAGTAATGGATTTTAACTCTGCATTGCTTTTATATGCTTCACTCAGCTTCCTTCCACAGATACTTAACACATCTTTTTGTCAGGGCAGAAGAGAATCTATGTTTATACACAGTCATGTTGAAAAAGCAGTGAATGCTAGAAAGCAGTGAATGATATGTTTTCATTTCCTATACAATTTTTTCTTTTTTTATCCATGGTAACTGAATTTTAGTAGAAATTTAAATTCAAACAAAAGCCACAATACAACATTTCAAAAATATATGCTATTGGTTACACAGTACTATGTCTAGCATGCTGTATGGGTAAGAAACCAGGAGAACTGCCAAACCATAGTTTTAATTTTAAATGGATTTATTTAATAGTAGAAGTATTACGTGTAGTTAATGAACTGAACATTTCTGATGATGAAACTTTTTAAAGACATAGAAACTGTAGCTGTTACATACTAATACCTAATTCTCTTTATATGTTCAAAAATTGAAAGCAAGTTTGTCTGCTTTTTCAGCTACCAGCTTTTTACCAGGTTTTCTGGATGAACTAGATGTTGAGAAGAACTAAATTAATAATCTGAAATGAAAGCTACCGCTATTAAAAACAAGTTTAAGCATTCAGTCAGCTTTGCTTCCAGCTCCTAACACTTTTACCAGATTTTTTGCTTGCCTTCTTTGCAGAAATTGACAGCAAGTACCCACTCCTTGAATATTTTTATTTAACTTGCATTTTCAGAGATTACAGTAATAAAATGGGTTGTCAAGATTTCAAACATGTTTAGTTTTTCAAAAGGAGTTAAATGGAGTTAAATTAAAAGCACTCTCTTTTTTTTTTTCTCCACCAGATTAGAAAGCAGACTGTTAACAACTAGCAAAAACTGGAGACGACTCTCTTGCCAAAGCACGAAGGAGTAACAGAGCACTGGCACAGGCTGCCCAGAGAGGTTGTGGAGTCTCCTTCTCTGGAGATATTTAAAACCTGCCTGGATGCATTCCTGTGCAACCTGCTCTAGGCAAACCTGCTTTAGCAGGGGGGTTGGACTGGATGATCTCTGGAGGTCGCTTCCAACTCCTACCATTCTGTGATTCTGTGATTCTGTGAATTCTAGTAATTCTTTGTGTTGTCCTTATTCTTCCAAGTTCTTCTACTTTTTAAAGAATAAAAATTATTTTCACTTTCTTCATTTTAAAAAAGCCATCTCCATTAGTAGTTGTGCTGGAAGGGCACGAAGATAACAGATCAGATGTTATAACAATTCACATTGCAGTAGGAATGGAACAATATCTTTTCATACCATGGTCAAAATAGCGGCATGAAGTGAATGTCACATACAAATTCACTGAGCTATAACAAACAAGGAAAAATACTTCCATAAAAAGCAACAACCTGGGAATAAGAGTAAAGACATTAGTCTGTCTGGTTCTCTAGTCTATTAGGCTCCTCTCACTGTTAGAACAGGACTGTTTCAGATTGCTCATGTGTTTTTTTCCCAGATATAACTGCTTTTGCAGCTAAACTGATTTTGTTATAAACTGAATAACACTGATTATAAACAGTTATAAACTGCTTTTGCAGTCCTACCTCACAAGTTACCATCTATTCCTTGAAAATGTAGCCAAACCAAATGCTCCAGAACCACCATAGCATTTCCACAAGTTAGCATTCAGTTCATTCATCAATGAAGTGAAAGTCCTTCCTTCTTTCCTGTACTGCAAACATTCCCGCTATTTCTATTTTTTTCATTTTGTTTTTTGATATATGCATTCCAGACCTGCGTTAACCAGAGAGAGTTGCTCCCTATATGCAAATAAGTAAGAGCATGAAACACTGTATTTTACATGCAGAAACATTACTGATTTTGATCACACAGCCTCTGAAACTGAAAACCTAGTAGTAGGGACTACTTGGATGAGATTTCATAGTGAGAACAAAAATAAAGAAATAAATTTTTTGCTTTTGTAGAATTCTTGCATTTGTATCATTATTATACATATCATTTTACTAGTTAAGGTATCTCACTTGCTTAATTTATATGTCTGATATTAAATAATTGTTTCTGGCCATAGGAAGCAGTATAAAAGCTGTGATTACAGGTATGGTCAGCAACAGAAGGGGAAGAAAACGGAAACTCCAACTGACGGTTCCATTATGCCACTATAACCAAGAGAATATTGTAGATTGCACTGGCTCAGCATATGTGAGAAGAAAAAAGGGGGCACATAGATGAAAGGCCTTGTGTTTTTTTCAAATTAAAATAAAAAATCAAAGTTGCATAAATAGATCTTTGATACATAGATCAGCAAAGTAGCAGTACATAATTGAAAATTACACTCATTTGTTTCGCAGCATTAATAGAAGGTGTAAAACGAAAATTCCTATGGTTTATCAATGTGAAGTGATAATTTTACTTCATAAATTTTTGTGGAATATTTCCTGGAGGCACACACTATTTGATCCTGAGATGCACCATTCCTTTCCCCCAAAAAAGGACTATCAGAATCTCTCTAGCAGTATATTTTAGACACTAAATTAAAGTTCTGTGATGACTTCTAATACTTTTCTTCCCCTTGTGTATTTCTCTAAAAGTAAGTAGGGTAAGACTTGCACCATCCTTAGCACTGAGAGAATGAGAGCAATTTCCCTTTACACAGTTTAAAATAGAAGTACAAACCTTGCCAGAATGATTTGAAAGCATTGGCAGATGGACAAAATATTTCTGCATCTGCATTGTGTAACATTTGGCAGCTAGCATGGCTACTGAACAGCTGACTTTTATGCAATGACATTATTAATTATATCTTCCTTGCCAAACAAGCACTGTAACAGCCTTTGTAATATTCTTTCATTAAGCAGTTCATGCATGTCTTCTAAACTGAACATACGATAAGTAATGGCACTATCCTGTCCCCTTCATACTAAAACCATCAGTTTGATCCAGCCAAACTACCATCTGACTGCAAGAGCTACTACACATGGGCCAAAGACAGTGTGGTAACCAGCCATTCTCAACATTAGTCCCAGCTTGCCAAGACCACCAACAATGCACGACAGTCATTCATGCCTACTGACTAATTTGCATAAAACTTGCCTGCAGGGTGAAACATCATCATTTTGGACGTTTTCTCTTTAAGGATTTTTTTAAAATTGGAATCAGCAGAAGCATCTCAAATCCTGTGTATGCCTGCAGACATATATTAACTGAGCTCAGATTTGCAGTGTGCAAAATTAACTCAATGAAAACCCAGCACTTGTTTCAGGAAGTGGAAAAGCTGACAGAATCCATCATGTCCTAATCCTTACTGCCTTCAGCCTCAACATTGTGCAAACACAGTGATCCTTCTCACTTCAAGCCAACATAAGAAATATATTAGATAGGTGTGTAAGCATCTGCAATACTAAATTCCAACAAAATACTCGAATATTCTTTGCCCCAAATCCCAACAGGCACTCATACACAGCAGTCATGTTAACCTATCCCTTTGACTTCCTTGTTTCACTTATTCAAGCTCTCAGCAATTCTGCTGACTTCTGGAACCCAGTTCCTGGTGTTTAACACTATTTGCTTCACACTTCCTGGGGCTGTCCTTCATGCTTTGGCTTGAATGTGATAGTCTCCGTTCACTTCCATGGTAATTTCCTCCTAGATAGTCAAGAAACAGGTGACAGGCAGCATAGACTTGATTTCTCCTCAGGCAGCAGAAGTTCCTAGGCAGCCATTTGCCTTGAAATCCTTTGGGTAACACATAATCAGGGTGGGATATTTGCTGTGCTCTAACAGACCTCCTAGTGTGACAAGATCCAGCACGTGTAATTACATGTCAAACTGTGAGCAGTTCGTCAACTCCATAAACTTGACTAATTCTGACAGCAGTTTACTGGAACAGGCAAATTAATAGAACAGGATCGATGCAATGTTCACAGGCCTCTGAAGTGCTTTTGGGTAGACCATAAACAAGCATATTTAGATGAATATACAGGTATGAAGAATGCCACCAAAACATCATTGCTACCATCATTTGTATACTTAAGCATGGAAAATAAGCAGTATTGTTCTCACTTTCCAAAGGTACAGATGGAAACTGTTCCGAATATCCAGCAAAATACTGACTGCCACCATGGGGTCATTCATCTTCCTCTTGCTCTGCAAAAATGTATCCTGCTTTATCTATGGATTTTTTGTTGTTGTTCTTTATAATTATATTCAAGTATATGATAGCGTATTTGAGTTCACAAGCTCTCTATTCCATGTGTTTCATGGATCATTTAAAGCTGTATTACGAACCAATATTAAACAGAAAATTAGAGCAGTATCTTGTGCAATAGGAAGACACAGTACACACAGATTTCTGCCACTGTATAAGCCAGTTGTTATTGCTCTTGTATCTTCACAAATATACTTACACATCACAAAGAAGAGTCTACCTTCTATTTCCAGAGGAGAAGAGGGAACAATAAGAAGCAGAGATACCATGGCAGGACTCAAGGGATGTCAGTTCTTTGCCAAAACACTGGCATTAACTAAAACAGCAAGAAATAGCCATCATATGTTGTAATCAAGACTCCAGAGTCACCCCACACAGATAAGGTTTGCATGCATCTCTGAATAAAAAGACCACCCACATAGCAGAAAGCACCAGAAAAAGGGTGGAAAGTATGCACAGTGACTTCTTACTTGTTTAGGGGGGGGGTGATGTAAAAGGTGGAAAACTGGAAATTCTGCAATACCCCAAAGTACCCCCAAGTCCAGGACAAGGGAGTGGGCAGGAGTGCTAAAGGAACACTCGCTTTACAGAATCTGTCCAATAGACCCTCAACTCTGAAACTGAAATTTCCTTACAGATATGACAAAGGCATGAAAAATGGATCATAAGGAAGATGTTAAACTGTTCATTACTGGGAAGAAACACCTGTGAAATGGACAACACTCTTTCAAGAGGCTGAACTGACAGAAATCTGTGCTGAATTAAGCCACTACACTGATGGGTAATTATGTTCCTTAACTCCACTGCATACTTAAGCATGGTCTTGACTTCCCAGGTTCAAAGTATTTGTCTAGGAAAGTTTACATTACCCTAGCCATAGAAATTGTGTACTTTATTATCATGATGATAAATTTTATCATCAAAATGCCTCTTTGTATGGGGCTGAAAAGAACTAGCAATGGTTTTGCTGTGTTATCATTATGTTTTTTTATTTGCTATTTGGGAATTATATTCATCTGCTGTTGTAAATGGCTTTGAAAAACGCTGAAGAAAAGCAGCAGGATAGCTCTAAACAGCATTCGTATTGCTTGGGTCCTTGTCAAATGCGTGGATTCACTTCCGGAATTACTAACCCACAGTTTCAGTATAGAAAGGTGGAACAGAGTAATCCTAGAATGATTGAAATGAATGAATGAATGAATCAATCAATCAATCAATGAAAACACTATGTTGCACTTAAACTTCCCCCCCCAGTTGCGAAGAAGAAGCTATGTAGTCTTAGCTAAAGCAGTCTCTTGTCTTGTTTTTCTCTGGGAATACTTTAGAAACCAAACATAAAAGAACTCTGATTTTAGCTGTATGGGGAAAAGAAGAGGCAGACAATATTTAATCCTGCCAATGTTGTAGCATTTTCATACAACAATTTTGTGTTGCAGTCCTAAAATAGGAAGGGTGTACCAGACCTACACAACCCTTACAGGGTGGGAGGAGGGACAAGGGGGGAAGGATTAACATAAAGTTGCTATTAATTGCTATAGAGTATAAGTAGCCACTGCTTTCAAATCTCAAGAAAAAAAAAGGTTACTAAAAATCTTGAATACATCTGAAGACAGCATGTTAACAATTGCTTTAGCAGCCTCTTTTCATTATCCAAATGAAAAAATAAGAGTCCCAAATAAACAGTATGGTCCATACTGCAGTTCTTTTCCTTGCTCATATAAAAAGTGAAAATGACAAGATTGTGTCTTTCTTCTTGGAAAAAAAAATTCTGTTAGCACAGCCTGCTGGTTTTCATCAAAATTGCAAATATAAAACTTAATATTTTCTTCTGAAATCTTTTTTCTTCTGAGGGTTTCTCTTTTTGAATATTCCTGACTGATAATGTCACACAACATGTGACCAAGGAACACCAATCTTTAACTTACTCAGCTTGCAGACAAGGCTGCACTGAACATTGGAAACTACTGTGGTAGGCATAGTACTCACACTACTCTGTACTCTAAGCTGTACTTCAGAAATGAATTTTGGTGACATTGGGATCCATCTCCTGCTCAAAGCAGTCAGCATAAACCAAGTAACTCATGGCCTTGTCACGTCACAAATACGTCCAAGGATGGAGAGTCCAAACATCTCTAGGCACCCATTCAAAAGTTTAACCTCCCTCAAACTGAAAATTCTTTTCTAATACCTACTCATAATTTCCCTTGTTCCACTTTGCATCTGTTGCTTCTTGTCCTATCACTGAACACCTCCAAGAAGGGATTGGTGCCATCTCCTCTACATCCTCACATGAAGTAGTTGAAGACAGCAATGAGACCATCTACTCAACCCTCTCAAACTCTCTTTTTCTTCTAACTAATCCAGTTCTCTCAAATTCTCCTTGTATGTCACACATCCCAGTCTTCCAAATGATCCTGATGGATTCAGTATGCCCATGTCTGTCTTCCACTGGGGAATCCAAAACTGGGTACAGTACTCCAAGTGCAGTACCAAATAAAATGGAATAACCATGTCTCCTGAGCTGCGATCTTTAAAAAAAAATGCATTGAACAGTATTGGCCCCAGTATCAATCCCCAAGAAACACAAATCATAAACTTGCTGCCAGCTAGTTTGAACAGCTGATCACNTTTCACGTTGCTTTCCATGTTCCTCACTAGTTTCAACTGCAGCTGAGCTTTGGGCTTTCCAGATTCCACCCCACCACACTCGGGCAATGGCTCTATTCCTCCAGAGTAGCCCAGCCCCGCTTCTGCCTTCCACGCACTTCCTTTGCACTGTCAACCTCAGCCAGGAGTGCTCTGTTCATCCATGCTGGCCTTCTGCCAGGCCGGTGGACTTCCCACACATCAGATGAGGAGGTTGTATTTGGAGCCTGACCAGCTCTCCTGGACCCCTTTGCCCTCCAAGGCAACTCCCATGGGATCCTGCCTACCAGATTGCCTCAACAAGCCAAAGCCTGCTTTCCCCAAGTCCAGGGCTGTAATCTTGCTACATGTCTCACTCATGGCTGGGCGGACCTTGGTCCTACACTGTGATCTTGTTGGCAGCCCTGCCTCTGTGCAAGAGAGCAGTGAGGGCTAGCTGTGCTGCCACTAGGCATTACCTGTGCTGTGGCCAACCTCAGCTCCCGGTTTGCCCCCCATCGCAGCTCTCCAACAGAAGTGTGTGCACCTGCTTCACCAGACACTTCCTTCCTGTTCCTTGTGCCTCCCCTTCTCTTCATCTTTGGTCACCATCTCCTGATGAACCTCGGCTCAAGCCCTCCTGGCTAGGCTGGTGTTGTAGTTTCAACCCAGCAGGCAGCTAAATGCCATGCAGCCACTAACGAGCACAAGACTCAAATTTACAGTGAAGCAAGCAAACCCCGTGGCAAGCACAGGAGCCTGCCAATTAATAGCTAAACAGCCATAACAGCTATAAATTCTATATCTAGCACATTCCAATCAAATCTGTCATTGTCTCAAACCCTTCGAGCCCCACGTTGGGTGCCAAAAAGGACTGTCGTGGTTTAACCATAGCAAGCAACTAAGCACCACACAGCTGCTCGCTCACTCCCCACCGATGGGATGCAGGAAAGAATGGGAAGAATAAAAGTGAGAAAACTTGTGGGTTGAGATCAAGACAGTTTAATAAGTAAAGCAAAAGCCACACACTCAAGCAAAGCAAAACAAGGAATTCATTCACTACTTCCCATCGGCAGGCAGGTGTTCAGCAGTCTCCAGGAAAGCAGGGCTCCATAACACGTAACAGTTACTTTGGAAGACAAACGCCATCACTCTGAACATCTTCCCCCCTCTTCCTTCTTCTTCCCCCAGCTTTTTGTGCTCAGCAAGACATCATATGGTATCGAATATCCCTTCGGTCAGTTGAGGGTCAGCTGTCCCAGCTGTGTCCCGTCTTAACTTCTTGTGCACCCCGAGCCTAGTCGCTGGTGGGGTGGGGTGAGAAGCAGAAAAGTCCTTGACTTAGTGTAAGCACTGCTCAGCAGTAACTAAAACATCTCTGTGCTTCGAATACTGTTTTCAGCACAAATCCAAAACATAGCCCCATACTAACTATTCTGAAGAAAATAAACTCTATCCCAGTCAAAACCAGCACAGCTGGAAAGCCTGTTGGAAAACATGCTCTTTCCCTACCCCTGTGTGGCATCTTGTGTCTCCCCAATAATCTCTGTTCCACAAAGAGGGGGCCCATGGTCATAAAAGCCAAAGCTCTGTCTGCAACACTAGCTGTGCTGTCAGGTGTTAACCTGTAGGCGGGGTGCCCTCCTCCCCAAGCCTTTTCTCTCCACTGGCAGGACCAAGGAGAACAGCACCTAGGCTCAAGAGCCTTGTAGCCAGTCTTGGTTTGTTAAGGTCTCCCTTGACAGTAACATAGGTGCACACATGGATGAGCAGCCCAGGGTTAACAGGCCAAAGTCCAGACATGCCTTAGTGCTCCCTGCAACAGCCCCAGTCCAACCTTCTTGCAAGCCACAGATCATGTGAGGTAGCAAGTAAGGTCAGTAGATGGGTGCCTTTGTACCCTGTAGAGGGAAGTCTCCAACCAGTGTCACACACCACTTCCTCTCGGCGCTGGTTCAGGTGTGGTTCAGATTCACCTGGCTATGATACATCCACTGATCATTCAAATGTAGTCTCAAGAGTTGTCTCTCCTTTCTTGCATTGCAGGGCTTAGGCTCTTGCATCTGTGGCAGCTCTGCAAAGATCCTGTCAACCTTATTTTTTTCTGCTCATATGACGATCTGTAAATATCCTTCACAGCTCCTTCTGTGGTTTCTTAGTGACTCAACGATGACTGCAAACCTGACATGCAACACCACGTTGCACCCAGGCACTCTGTTGTCCAAGGCCTGGATTGTATCCACTTTCAGAGGCTCTGTCTGTTCTGAAGACTCCAGTATGTCAGGGTAGTTTCTCCAGGCAATGCCTTGGAATGTGTCCTATTGTACAGAGTCCATTGCTGCAGAACTCTAGAGAGTCTTATGCTGTCTTGCATCCTTTTAGAATCAGAGTATGTCGAGTTGGAAGGGAACCATAAGAATCATTGAGTCCAACTTCCTGCTCCTTGCAGGACTACCTAAAACTAAACCATACGACTAAGAGCATTTTGTCCAGAAGCTCCTTGAACTCTGACAGGCTTGGTGCCGTGACTGCTTCCCTGGGGAGCCTGTTCCGGTGAGCAACCACCCCTCAGTGAAGAATCTTTCCTAATGTCCAATCTGAACTTCCCCTGACATAGCTTCATTCCATTTCCTCATGTCCTGTCGCTGGTCACCAGAGAGAAAAGAAATCAGCACCTTCCCTTCTGTTGCTCCCCTTGAGGATGTTGTAGACTGTGATGAGGTCAACCCTCAGCCTTGTCTAAGCTGAACAAACCAAGTGACCTCAGCTGCTCCTCATCACTCTTGCTTCTCATCATCTTGGTTGCCTTCCTCTGGACACTCTAACAGTTCCATGTCCTTCTTATATTGAGGAATCCAAAACTGCACACAGTACTCAAGGTGGGGCTGCACAAGTGCAGTGCAGAGTGGGACAATCACCTCTTTCAACCAGCTAGCTATGCTGTGCTTGATCCACCTCAAGACATGGTTGGCCCTTTTGGCTGCCAGGGCACAATGTTGACTCATATTCAATTTGCCATCAACCCAAACTTAAGGTCTTAGTCATTTTGTCATTCTTGCTCTGACCACTTTTAATCAACATGTAAAGGACAACGTAATTGCTGCAAAGAAATGCAACCCGAATGTTATGGTAGATGCTATATATAGCAGTTACGTCAGGCACACGGCATTCTTAGACTCAACTTGTAATTTGTCTCCTGACATGTCACATGACCTCAGACTAGTCAGTTTACAACCTGAGCTAGATGTATTGCCTTCTTTCACCTGTAAAACTAGAAGATCTTTGAACTAGCAAAGCATCTTCATTATCACTCTATAAGCATGTTAACTTCCTCAAACATTTAATCTATTGCCCCAAAGTTGTACAAAACCAAAGTACAGATGTAGATAGACACATATGTGGCTGACCATTCAGCCAAGCGCAGTCACTTTTGGTTTATCCCTCATTCCCATCCCCTCAAACCATGCAAGAAGAACTTTTCAGTACACTGGTTGTACAGTGATAGCACAGTCTACGCAAGCTAACTCTGAAACTGGGTGCATGGGGGACCTATGTCCTAGATTCAGAACAGGCAGCTGAAAAGCTAGACTGACTGTAGACATGAGCTGGGGGGCTGTGCTGTGTTATAAGTGGCTCAGACCAACACCAACTCAGAGGTCTTTTAGTTCTCCTTTACTGAGCAGCGTAGCACGCCTGCTGTTGGAAAACCCTTAAGAAGGGCAAATTGCTAAACACAGAGCCACATTTTTGTGCAGTAATAATGTTTTTTCTGCCTTGCCACTGTGAACCAAACATTTTCTATGCTGTTTTCCAAAGTCATTTGAAAGATTTCTCCATTCATTCTCAGCCCATGCAGATTTTTTGTGCACATACTAAACCACTTGCCAGCGAATGTAGAGTCAAGTTTGAACTGAACCATGAGAGACAGCTCTCCCATTTTTTCTGTAACCTCTGCAAAAAAGGTAGAAACTAAAAATGACCACCAAGAATTCAAATTGAACAGCTGACACTATGTAAAACTTTGAAGGAACATGAAGGTCAGAAATGAAGCAGGGCTAGTGAGCATAAATGAAATGCGTTGGGATTGTTTGTTTATGCATCACTTGCTTTGTGCCTGACGAGTTAGATCTGTCCAAGTGCATTTATAAGGAGGCAGCACAGGATTAATTTCTGGCTAAATGAATCCTTTATTGGTGACAAGCAGTATGTGGCAATTCCTCTGTTGGAGCAAAAAATTTCAAAGGCTATTTCCTGCATATATTCCAGAGAAGTTTCTAGGGCATGATGGTTTCTTAGTTCATTTTCTAACAGTCCTTGTAAGAAGGTGAAATGTTTGAAGAAGCTTACATATTTCTTTGATAAAGGTGGCAGTGGCTCCCACTTAACATTACTGTAGTCATTTCACTGATTTTGAGAATGGCAAAAATCCTTAAGGAGTACTTTTGTTAGGAAAATACTAGTGTCTTTAATAAATACAGATTGTAAATCACTTTCCAAACAGATTTTAGGTTAAACTTGCAGATTAAATTAAGGTTTGGCTCACCTAATCCAGAGATAAGATGTGTTTTGTGCAAGGGGAAGCTGGCAGAAGTTCATTTTAGGAAGGTACTACATTCAAATCCACTATTCTAAACGTATTTCTGAACTAGTCTTTTTGATCTCATTGTCATTGACATACATGCATGTGTGTGAAAATCTGTCACGTGTATCTGAAATGTCCAGGCCTGGAAAATAAGCTACACAGACGACAAAGACTTCAAAATATTCTATTCATATCTATCTTAATTTCCTCATAAAGAAAAAGAAAGTGACCCATTGTTTCCTGAATAGCAACAAACTACAGGTAGAACATTTTTCTGTGACTGTAATGGGAAAATTAAGTGGCAAAAGAGTCTGAGCATAAATTGTTTTCTTAAATAGAAAGGATAAAATTCTGACTGCAGTGAAATCAATAGCATAGCTTCTGCTGACTTCATCAGCGTCACAGAAAGGAGGGAAGGCGAGCCTTCCTGATCCTCTTCATAGTAAATTTTTCATGATGCAAAGATACATAACAGAAAACTCAAAGAAATCAGAGTAGAAGGACATGATAAGAGGGGCAAGGACCCTAGCTTACCACTGGCAGCAGGATCCAAGCAATCCCACTGCCTCATTTCTGAATACATAGATAGGTGTGAATTCCAATTCTCACCAAATTAGCTGAACTGCTATTTTTCAAGAAATAGATTAACTGCTGCTCATCACTTTTGGGAAAACATTTTTGGGGAGCCACAAAAAAAGATACAGAAAATTACTCTTATGCATCCAGCTTCAAAAATGTAGTTACTTATTTTCTTCACATTTTATAGACTAGTGAGCTGAAGAACCTTGCCCCTTGGAGGATTTTTTGGCAAGAAAGATCAAGTTGGAAATGGAACAATGTCTTCTAAGATCTTGGTCTAATCTGTACTTCACAAATTCCTGACACCTACCATAAGGGAGAAGTTACACATTACCTTCTTAGCGGAACAATTTACAGCTGGACAAAAGCAAAAGCAGCTAAAACTAGACATTTCAAATACAGAGCACAGCTGAAAGAGTACAGAATTGCTGATCTACATAACATGTGTTTGTTGTAATATGGGTGCTTAGAGGCACTCAAGAGAATTTCAAGCACTTTTGAAGTATGAAACATTGCCAAATATTAGCTCAGATGTGTTAAATACATCATCAGGTGGCTGTATCCTGGGTAAATTCAATAGAAAATGACCATGTATTCCTACAACATATAGGTTTACAGTAAGAATGTAGAAAGAATGAACTTTATGCTAGGCAACTGACAGAGGAGGGCACCAACTGTTCCACTTTGAAAGTGTAACTGAAAGCACAAGACCACATATCTGATCTAAATTTGGTCCTTCTAGGCCTTGACGAAGAATTAAAAGCTAGTCTAAGTAATGCAGAATTCCGCTATACACAAGGATAATGAAAGAGGGCTCAGTTCTTACCGATGACACTGGGCTCCCCAGTGACAGCTCTAACAATATTTTGTGGGTGGGTGTGTATGTTAGCTGGATTTGCAGGTGCAGCATGCTTCCTTTCCTGTGGTTGTTTTGCCAGGCTTAGTGCTGACAAAGAAAATAACTCAGGATCACTCAGTGACCACCTGTAAAGTTATAGTAGAAATGGACCTAAGTGTCCCCAGTGAAAGAGTGAATGTCACATGCTTGCTTTCTTGCTAAGAAAGAAAATGGATCAAGGCTGCTACAGAAGTGGAATTGCACAGAACTATGTGAGGACATTTAAGACTTTGAAAGTTACTGACATGTGCAGATTAAGAAAAAGAACAAAGCAATCAAATTCAACTAAATCACAGATACACCTTTCTGCGAAGAGACTCATCCTTGCATGTGGCAGCAAACTGGAGAACCATGCACAAGACAGCTTTCTCATTTCAGCACGTAACTTCCTATAAATAAATATTCAAAACCAGCTGATTAAAATGAAAGGAAACTGGAAATTGTCATATAACAGTTTATCAAGGAGCAGTCTGACTTTAGCCTGAGTTAGTGGAGCCTCATTCACAACAGCTAGTCATCTGCTGATTTTGGGGTATTAAGGTATGGACAACTGCCAATGAACCTTTTAAGTAGAAGAAAAAGAGACTGTTTCCCTATTACAGGAACAAAGACAACCCCAAGAATCAACAGCTTTTATGTATCTACCCCATTTTTCCAAAGAGAGATAATACACAACGTTCTGTCCTCAAATACTCTGATGTACCTCTCATATACTCCACTGGGGTCAAGAGTGTTCACAATAGCAGAATTCAGCCAGAAAAATTAACTGGCCCGAGTTACACAACTGCTTGAGACTAATCCAAGAGCAAAGAGCAAAAACGACAGTTTCAACCAATTCTCTAACTGTTGTGCGTATGTCTTAGTTTATTTTTCTGACCCCAGGCCCTCCACTTCCCCCTCCCCCCTAAAAGAAGCATTTTTACTTGTGTAACTTCTCCCTCTTAGGGCAGCTGATAACCTTCCATTCCCAATGTGGCTGTTTGGAATATTCAGGGAATCAAATTAAAATAAATACTCACATCAATAGTTTGGATTTTCTGGCCCTAAATGCTAGCCCCTGCCTAGAGGTGACAAGATTGGTACAAGATCTGAGAGAATCTAATTTGCAGTTTCCTAATTTTAGACCTTCCCTGTCGACTGCACAAGCAGCCAAGAGAGAGGCAGACTGTCTTTAACCATGCCCTACGTGGGCTGAATTTCCAAGTGATCCAAACCTAGGGCTCTTTCATGTAGGCAAAGTTATGCAAAGCAGCCCCAGAAAGACCTTAAAACTTTTTTCTGCCAGATAGCTAGGCGAATGGTGTTCTACACAGCTATTCACCAAAACTTCCCAAATTGTTTCTAGTCCCAAATGAATTTTTAATAACAACCCAATATCTGCATGAAGAACCAATCAATGGAAGGAAACCAGAAAGAACAGCCTCTTGATCATTTAGAAAGCATTACAGATTGCTTTCAGACAAATTACATTAACTTTTTTCTCACTTAATGAATGACACGTATATACAACGAGAAAACAGAGGAAGTATACCATCTGAGATTTCCATGTTATCAACACCCATAAATCACAACTCATACATAATACTAATACCATATGTACTATAATACTTGATTTCACAGTACGGATTTGATGAGGACTACATCACTCCATTAGTGGACAAGTGGTCCAGAATCTTCACCACTTCTTACAATGCCTTTCTACTCTTTATAAAGGAATTACAGCATGTGCATATAAATTCCATCCATCTCTGGTGTGAATATGAATTTCAATATTTGACTGTTTACAGAAAAAACACAATAGCTTCATAAAGGGAACACAGCCTTTCATGTCAAAATACAGGCTGCTGCATGCATTTTTGCTAAGCTGGGCTTCGTTTTTTTAAATACTTGGCATTCATAACTTTGGTTCAAATCAAAAGAAATTGAAGGTAATCAGCTCGGTAAATCAGGCCTGACGTGTTAGTGGATGTATGAACAAGAGAATAGTGTGACTCTCATGACCTAGATTCTATCTTCAACGTGATGCTGGCCTGCAAGGAGTGATTTCAATGTCTGTGACTTGGTTTCTCCATTAATAAAATCGGCCTAAGGGTATTTAGCTCTTTTGAAAAGTGCTTTTTGATCCACTGATGAAAACCATAACAAAAATCAGTCCTGCTCATTTCCTGATTCTGTATTTGTACAATAAGAACCTAACTAGGACTCAAGGATTCAACACCAATGAAAAACACAGTAAATGTTATGATAGTAATCACCAGGAAGAGATTTAATGAGGATGGTCATTTCTACTTGATCGTCAAAAAAGCAAGCCCCAGCCATCTCAAATCTAGTAGTCCCTGTGTAGGTTTACCTTATGTTACAGCACTAAAAGTGAAACATGCTCTTTGTAGAATCAATCCATCTCCTTCTTACAGTAGTAAAGTTGTTCTACGTGCTCTGTCATCCACACAGCCATCACGTCCAAACCTGCTTAGTTGCTCCATCAATGAAAGTGAAGTTAATATCCTGATTTTCAATGGGAATTGGGCTAACTCTTCATACATAAAGCAGATATAAATTAGATGGCAACAGATGTGTTCCTAACAACCTGGGCTGGACTGGAAACTGTGACCTGCTGTACAATGCTTTATATCTCAGTCAGATAAGCAGTTCCATTCTTCCTTTGTCTCAAATGCAAAAGAAAATATCGTAGTGGTATTCCTTCATCATAATATTTTTTTTCTTGAATCTTACCTATTACATAGACATACATTGCCCATTCCTACTATATCATCAGCCAGATGGCTGTCTCTACAAAAATGCTCTGGGGACAGCACCTAGCCAAGACACATACTGATAATGGACAATTTGTATGTGCATAATCAGATCACATTAAAGGAAAAAAATCCCACAACTAAGTAGTATGTGGATACTTTTAAGACTCGAAAGACTGGTGGAGGACTAACAGACTGCCCTGTTGGCTTATTACTGGTCTGCATTTTGCATTAGCAGATGAAAAGCCCTTAGAACGCACTAATACAGATGCTGTGCTCCCTTAATCCAGTATATCTCTTTCACTCTATGTAACAGCAGTTATCTCAAGAATCTCTGCAGACCCATGGACTACTTTTTTGGAACAGAAGGCCCCCACAAATTCATGCATGCTATATAACAATTGACATACAACTATAAATGAATCCTTACCCCTTAGGAAACTGCAGACCAAAAACCCAGTCAGCAAGTCACTACCCCCACACACCAGCCCACAGACCCCCTCAGGACAACTTGGGTTATCGCGTAGAAAATGCAAGAAGGTGGTTCTGGAGAATTTTTGGAAATTAAAAATGAAAATTCAAGACCAATTTTCAATGAAGTTTAGTGTTACATATACCTTCTGGAAAATGTTGTACACAGCTAGAGAATAAGGGAGATTCTTCAGTATAGACTTAGACTAAATAACGTGGACCAGATTCAATAATGTAATTTACTAACTTTGTCAGTTCTAAACCTGGCCCAGTACTGCATCTCAAGGAAGCTGATATTTAGCCTTATTTTTAAGCTTTCTTGTTTCATCCACCAGGTATTCCTGTACAATAATAAGTACTTTTTCAGTCTTCTTGCAATGACAGATGATTGAAGTGTACACCTGCAATCTTCTCCATAAAATACAGGAAAGTGCAGAAATGTCTGTGGCTTAGAACAGAAATACTATTGCAACAGGACAATCCAAACACAGGTAAAGAAAAACTAACCAGCTGGTGTCCTTTTTCCATCTCCTCTTTTACTGCTCTGTCCACACAGGCATATGCATACATAACAAATAAGCCATATGCTTTGTCAAAAACAACAAGGAAAAATTAATCTATCCCTGCGTCTGTTTTATGCACATGCAAGCAATGTGTGCATATAATTAAAAAGTGAGATTACATTTTCTATTTCAGTAGATTCACACAGATGACAGGAGTATGCCATTACAAAGGTCAACAAAGTTCTTAGCCATAGAGCTAAGAACATTTCAATGTCTAACCATTATTTCCTTTTGTTAATATCTGCTTAACTAATTAACTGTAAATGGGATGAGGAAAAGTTCCCTTTTCTAATAGCTTCACATTTTCTCCTCAGCCAAGAAGAAAGTCAGAAAAATCCAGCATCTTCAAAGATAACCAACAATAGCAAGCAGCATCAGAGTCATCATAGTCTTAGTTTGTCAAAAGTTAATGTCAAGACATTTCTTTTTAAGAAGGAAAAATAATCCTGTTTTTTACTTTCTGCCTATACACTAAAGAATGGAAGACAAGAGCAAAAAATATTTTTTAACTTTGTCAGCCTCCCTGAATTCTTGCAGCTAAAGCTGCTTTTACGATATTCTGTACAGACACTTCCTGATTAAAAATAAGTTACGCGATGGAAGTGATGCCCATCAGCTTTTAAGAGCCGACAAAACCGAGAAGAATGCAAGATTTTTTTTCCCTAATCACCTTAATGCCATTCTTCCTTTTATGAAATGAATTTCTGGCTCTTCTGTGAAGTTGATATCCTGCTAGTATGTTGTTAGTTCTGTTTCTCAAATGTTTAGTTCGCACTAGTCCTGCCACTAAGACCAAAGGTCCTAGCTCACCTCCCCTTATGGAGCAACCAATTCTTACTGCTCCTGACACACATAAGCACAAGAGAGTCTCATAAGAGACAAAGGCTCCAAACTATTTACAGTGAGACCTGGGAGCCCAAGCTCTGTTAACTAACCACTCTTGCAATTATAAAGAAAGATATTTTTTAAGACTGTAAGCATTATCTGCAACTTTCTTAGGGTCCTGTGTAGCTAGCTAGCAGCATTCAAATCAGACCAAAGTGGCTACGTAAGAACTTAACAAAGCTAGAGATTATGAAGGATAAACATAGAAATAAATACTTTTTTTCCTATTTAATAAAGAAAAGGTAGCACATTAAAAATGCCGAAAGAAATGAAGAGCAAGAAGAAAAAAGATTATTGCGCCAGTACTCTCTGCATTTCAACAGAGAGAAGAACAAGTGAGATCTCAAAACGACTGTATTTTATTCACTATTCTTTTCTACTGCACTTTAGTAGTTAAACTTCTGGGCCATGCCTTCTCACAAAGGTATTCAAATGATATTTATTGTCTCGTGTTCTATTAAGATCCCTCTTAATTAGTGTTATTTTGAAATATACACACAGAACTTTTTCATAAATGCAAGAGGACATCATGAGCCAAGTGCATGATACTGTGAAAGCATGGCTTGATGGCTGGTAGGAGAATTCTGCTCCAAATGTCACCTTCGTTTCTCCCTGGTTAAGTAACAGCAATACTGTAGCATGACAGTAACTTAGTCGGCCATGGCATTCTTCCTGTGTTAAATAATCCCATGCCACTGAAGTTGAACTACCACTATCTGTAAGAAGGTTAATGGAAAAAGCCTTAGTCTAGATTGCCCCTAACAGCAATTGCTGGTGCCTAAGAAAACAAGGCCCTTCCCACTATTAATATCAATAGCACAGGACTTAGGCATGATCAGTGACTGAAGTACTTTGAAAATACCCCACAGTGGCCGGGCAGTAGGATATGAAGCTACCAGGACATGAAGTGATGCCATATGGCAATGTAAAAACATGGGGTAAACTGTCAATAGTACTTCTTATTCTAAGTTCAGCATCATAATTTCTAGGATTCTACTACAGAAGAACTGCCATACTAGATCAAATGTTACGTCCCCACCACTCCAGTAGCTTGCCTTTGACAATGTGTGAA
Organism: Steatornis caripensis; assembly: GCA_013398225.1. Taxonomy (NCBI): domain Eukaryota; kingdom Metazoa; phylum Chordata; class Aves; order Caprimulgiformes; family Steatornithidae; genus Steatornis; species Steatornis caripensis. The sequence continues at coordinate 22,887 of VZSC01005263.1, read as the reverse complement.
AACCAGACACATCCAAAGGAAGCTGAATAGCCAAAATGCACCCAAGAATGTGAACTGAATCCCTAAAGACAAAGATCAGATTAAGTCACAAAGCAAATGAGATTTTATTTTCCTCTGATATTTGACCAGTCTTATCATAGAGAAGTCCAAATTCTCTTTGAATCCTTTGGTGTTGATATCATCTTACAGCAGTGAGTTCCACAGCCAAAGCATACACCATGAGAGAAGGATTTGGGAATTTGGGGAGTTTCAGCATATTGATTTCCCACATGCTGTGGAACAAGATGAATAGAAACTACAGATTCCCTTCTCTATCAAGCTTCATTATTTCACATTCAATTACAGTGTTATTTATTCAACACACATCATTTCATTATTCAACTCATTTCTAAGAAAGACAAACACTAGCAACCTTCTCAGGCTCTTCATACTTGTTGCATGTCTTTGAAGCAAGCAACAGAGCAAGCTTTCTCCTTCAATGCCAAAAAGTGTCTTCGAAAAGAAGCAGGATCCTCCCTTCATCTAGGAGGTGAGAGTCTTTATGCATCCTGTTCGCAGTACAGATAAAACTCAAGCATTAGACAGCACAGCACAAAGACAACAAATCATATCACTACGACACATTCTCGGTCAACCCTGAGCAGTTACAACTGCAATGTCAATAACCTCTGTAATTCACCACTCCAAAAGAGTCAAAGACGATACATTTGTTTTGAGCATAGACAAGTGATCACAATCAGTTTTTAAAGGCCAGCAGCTTAAAAAACAAACCAGAAAGCAAATTATTAGGTTAATCCATACCAAAATAATATCACAGATTGTTTCCTGCTCTTTTCATGAAGTAAAACTGCTTAGCTTCATTTGCTGACACTCACTGAAAATAACGAGAACTTTTACAAGGAACTGGGACAGTTTTGTGTCAAGGTCATGTGACTACCTCCCCACTGAAGCCCATATATCAAAGCAGACAGCTGCTAGCCTGAAAGCAGAGCACAGCATCTATTTTCACACAGGAATTAGTGTCGCTTGGCAGAATTCCGTTCTATATTCAGCAGGTGACATAAACCACAGCAACGAACCCTGGAAGCTGAGTCGCTCTCTCTCTCCCATGCACTGCACAGAGAGGTGAAATGCCAGGAAAATGAAACCTGTCCTGTGCCAGGGAAGTGTATGCTGAACAAGCATTCTCTCTGTCTTTCTTAGTCCTTTACTCCAATAAGAAAAGGCTGGGCTCAGCTTCATTAATAATTAAAATTAGATATGCATAAATTATGTTCATGGCAACTATGGAGAGGTTAAGCCGACCAAAGCGAGAAACAATCCTCTAGCAATATATATTTCAAAACGCCATACTCAAAAATACTACTCTCTGCTAACATACCATATGCTACTGATGAAGAATTCTATCTGTCTGAGCTACAAACTTTCAAAAAATATTAAAACAAATTTCTTTCTCAATTCTAAACTGGTACCAGCCAGAGTGAGGGAGGGGAGTGGGGTGTGAACCAGAAAAATTATGCTTAAAACAAAGCTCTCTGGCAGGAGCAGTGTACACTCACTCAAACTCAGGGCAGAATTTATTTTTTTCAAATAAATAAGATGTTTCGGTTTTTCTCATCATTTATTTTAAAAATTACACCCATCTCATAAAAATGTAGCTTTAAAATTGGGATATTGCCAAGGAGCTTAGGCTTAACATTCAATCTAGTAATAAAACTGACAGATTGAAGGAGAGGACAGAAATGAATTAAAGTGAACTACAACAAAGACAAATGGGAAGCAATTCACAGCGATTATTCCTTTCTAATGCACAAAACCAGAACAGGGGTTAACTGGCTTGGCAGCTGTTCCACATGGACAGATCTTGTTGGTCACTCTGGACACTAGATTGACTACTGAATTTGAATGTCAAGAAGATAATCTTCCCAAAATGGAAAATGGCATCATGGCACAGCAATCTCAGCTGATGACATATGCATGGAGATTTTATTTATTTATTTAAACGTAAGTCAATGTATAAGGCTGGACTGTTTTTTAAAGCTTAAGGAAAGCACATGGCAAATTGTTTTTCATTTCCTCTTTAGCCACCAAAAGGTAGTGAGCTTCTTGTTCTGATGTACTGCTCACTAGCTAACACAAACTGGGGCTGCAGGCTGGCAGCTTGGCTTCCCAAATCCTGGAGTTGAAGTGCCTCACTAAGCACCCGTGCCTCGAAATCTCAGCCAATATTTTACTTGAAAAATTCCTAGACATGAAAATCAATTCGGCAGTGCAACTAAACGTACACTTATTTATTGTACGTCTGTCTTTATATTGCTTTCCCCCTGACCTTTCCTGACTATTTCTGTATTATTTACTTTCTAGTCTTCATGTTTTGTCTTTCTTAATGAAATGTGGCAAAAGCCCTGCATTAAGAAATACATATTTTAAATTTTTTTTTCCTTAAGCAAGTCTATCTTTAAAGTAAGCTAACTCTGTGCTTTGTGATGAGTAATGCCAGTGAATGTAGGGTTACAATAACACAACAAAATTAGAAGGGAGAGATGATATATGCACAGCTGAGAAGTCTACTCAGAATGCAGAAGGCTTACTGAAAAAGAGAAAGCAAAATCTTATTTACCCATTAGTCAATACAAACAGAATTAGAAATCCAGTTTGACAGGGCTGCTGCAGAGTGGTTGAAGTTAAGATGTATTTTGTCCTATGGAGGTGAAGAAAATGGAAATAACAACAATTTCTAGCAAAGAAGTAGTAGACAATGAGTGCTGGAAAACTGAAGAGCCATGATGACCTTGGTGACCTGAGGGTGAAGGAATTCTGTCGTTCTGCAAAATGGGGGGAGGAATTGAGGATCATCAGTTAATAACTGAGTTTGAATGCTGGGCACATTTTGAGACAACTGTTTTTTCTTAGAATGATAGTGGTATTTTTTCATAAATGACAGAAAAAAAATCCAACCAACCAAACCCTAAGCTAAGAATCCAGGATGCAACAAACCCCAAAGTATTAGAAGTGTGTGGTCTTTTCGTCATACTATATAGTCCTTGTATATCCTGTACTTCATAGTACACAGCTGCCTTCTATCCAAAATTTAAGTGTTCACTTAACACATCTTCCCAAGCAAGCAGCCAAACTCTTCACTAACCCCACCACCTGCTCTAGTCACCAGGGAGGAGAAAGGGGAGAGAAAGACACAATGGCAGATAACTCTACCAGACTGTCTCCTACCTCCTTGCCCTACAGGTGTCTTTCTTAATCTTATCTCAGCATGACAGGCACTGTTAATTCAAAAAGGGAAGGTGGGCTGGAGGAAAAAGCAGCTTTCAACCTTTCTATAAACAGCCTGTACAAGCCATTCCTTTCAACTTTGTCACAGGATTGTCTTTCACTTCCCAAAGCCCATTTCTGATGGTCTTGAGGTTAGCACTGATGTTTTACTGCATTTGTGGCTGTGCTGTCACATGTGAAAAGCTACCAGCTGACTCTGACATTTCAGCTTCTCCTCTGTCTCCACTGTTGGAATAAGGCCACCTGCACAGCTGCCCCATTTAACAGGCACAGTGAAAAACACTCTGCTGAAGCACTGCTCCTGAAGTTTCCTGTCTTTCCAGGGTTACAATGCTGCCCAATAACCAGACACAACGCTCCATGTTTTGCCAGGTCTCTGATTCTTTGTTCACCCGCAAGCAGCTATATATACCAATGAGTGCAGTTAAACCTTTTTAACAGCTATATAGGCTACAACATTATCATCCACTTTGTAAAAATTCCGTCCAATGTATTTCTTTTCACACCACCAAACAGCTGCCTTTCAGCACAGATGCTTTAGAAGAGCTTAACTATAGGGTTTAAATTACATACCAATTATTCACAACGAGCAACAACGACCAAAGAAAGCACAAAAGTCCCTTGCAAACCCTTTTTCTTCCATTAAGTGAGTAAAGGGGACATGCTTTAATAAAGAGAGCTTTCCCAGTTAAATTCCTGTGAATTATTAATGCTCCTCTCAGATGTTTAGATATACATCCAATCATTAGATTACACACATGGCAACAGCATCCCATCACACATCTATCAACAAATCCCTTTTGCACAGAAAGGGAGACATAGATATTGTAGTTTATTCTCCAACAATGTCTTTTAGTATAAATATATATTTTTTCTTTTCAGAGTTTAAAAGCATGCTTGAATCCTCTGCTATACTGGCATAAAACAATCAGTTGACCTGATTTCGATTTCATCTGAACACACAGTATTATTGATATGATTTTTTATAAAGGAGGAAAACAAGGTACAGCTGTCTTCATAATTAATGCTTTTTAACCGGAAAACATCCTCTCAGATGTTTAGATACACATCCAATCATTAGATTACACACGTGGGTTATCAGCAAGAAACGGAGAATCATTCCTGCAGGGAATTGGAATTACAGCTGAGTCCAGTCAAGAAGAAAATGTACAGTGAGACAACTACTGCTCTCCTCTCCTGAAGTCTTCACGTGTTCAGTGTTTGCCTGCAATACAGAATACAATTTGTGCATAAACCAGAATTTATACACACATTTGTATTCTTAATTCTACACTTAAAATCACACTAGACAGATGAACACATACCCTCTGCGTGCAAAGACCTTTCTTTTACGCAAACAATCTTGCTTTCTTAAAAAAAAAAAAGGGAGTTCTGTATTTGATTTTCTACCTGGTCTTTTTTCCATTCATTTTGAACAAGTAGGTGGTACTAATGATGTGAGAAGCAATAAATTTTGAAAGAGAAGCAAATGTTAGGTATACTGTCTTTCTGTCTGTGCATCTGACTTGAACTAAGGCAGAAATGCTGTCTTTCTTTATACATACATGAACAGCNCTGTGTTCCAGTTTGTGCCCATTGCCCCTTGTCCTGTCGCTGGGCACCACTGAGAAGAGTCTGACCCCGTCCTCTTGACATCCACCCTTTAGATATTTGTGAGCATTGATCAGATCTCCTCTCAGCCTTCTCTTTTCCAGGCTGAACAGACCCAGAGTCCTGAGACTTCAGAGTCCTGAAGCTAACCTCAGTCACCACTCAGCAATCACTCCTTCCTTCCTAGCTTCTCAAATCAAAAGACAACTGGAGGCTGAAATGAAAATAATCAGTGTATTTAAACCATCAAACCAATGAATCCAGCAGTGAGGATGCTGNTCATTCCTGCAGGGAATTGGAATTACAGCTGAGTCCAGTCAAGAAGAAAATGTACAGTGAGACAACTACTGCTCTCCTCTCCTGAAGTCTTCACGTGTTCAGTGTTTGCCTGCAATACAGAATACAATTTGTGCATAAACCAGAATTTATACACACATTTGTATTCTTAATTCTACACTTAAAATCACACTAGACAGATGAACACATACCCTCTGCGTGCAAAGACCTTTCTTTTACGCAAACAATCTTGCTTTCTTAAAAAAAAAAAAGGGAGTTCTGTATTTGATTTTCTACCTGGTCTTTTTTCCATTCATTTTGAACAAGTAGGTGGTACTAATGATGTGAGAAGCAATAAATTTTGAAAGAGAAGCAAATGTTAGGTATACTGTCTTTCTGTCTGTGCATCTGACTTGAACTAAGGCAGAAATGCTGTCTTTCTTTATACATACATGAACAGCACTAGCACAGCAATTATAAATAACAGTGTTCAGCAATTATACCAAAACACCACATAATTCGTATCAAACCTCACCAGTGAACACTGGCTGATACGACTGTAAAAGGAAACAGTATGTGCAGACAGTTGAAAATTGAAGAAGGCAGGAGGGAGACAGCAGCTAAAGGGAAGACTAGGAATAGACAAAGCTCTTGTCTCAGGCTGCAATGGGCTTGACAGAAGAAAAAAAACCCAAAGTCTGGCCACTTCACGGCAGTAAGCATACCAAGTTGTGAACAAAACGGTTAACTACAGATGACAGCACACAGATACAGGTACAGTGAAACAGATCACTGAAAAACACGCAGCTTTTAGAAGTGCCAGAGTGCAGCACCTGAAAGGGAGAACCAGCTGACAAAACAGTGAAGGAGTCTGTGGGCTTGGAACNGGATGCAGCTATAGTGCATGGTGGGGTTTGTTCCTATTAAGCTTTATAGGGGGAAAAAAATTATGTATGTTTGATGTTTCCAGTTAGAAAATGTAACCTAAAGGCATACCAGCTAAATGCGCATTAAAAGGTCTGATATCTGGATTATTTCCTGAAGCGCCAGGAGGAAGAAGAAGTTGTTGATCCCTTCTCTTCCGTGTTTTCAGCCTCTTCGCAACCCCCTTCTCTTCTTCCTCCTATTTTCCCTTCTCTTTTCTTTTAAACCACCCAAATTTTCCATTTCTCCCCTGCAGTCCTCCTACTATCCCATTATTCTGTTTTTTACTGTTCTGTGGCAGTCAACTTTTTCCGTTTCCCTTCATGAATACCATACTACAAGCATGTTGCCTTACTCCTCTGTCCCCTCAACACACATTATGTGACTGGTTTGCGTAAGAGAGAATGAAATTGTCTCTTTTACTAAGGTAATTAGCTAGTACACAGAAACATGAGCTGTCAACAGTTCTCAGACAGGGCAGAAGAGCACTTGACAATGCTACTACAATGCTACTGAAAAGAAAAGGAGTAACACTCCCAATGCAGCTGCACCCATTCGGAGCACCCACTGTAGCTACTTCAGATTCCCTGGAAATCAACTAGAGCTATGCTAGTGAATTCCTACATGAATTCTTTGTGCTATGACAAGCTTATTATGTAACTAACCACACAAATTTGTGGAATAGAAAGTCCTGTCTATTTTCCTCAGTTATATTTAATGTAAGGTTCTTTTGTCAAAATCTACTGAATTACTCTGTATTTTTGATATGTAAATACATATTAGAAGCCACTATTGTAGAGGCAGAAGTTCTTAGGTTGTTTTCTTATATTGAAACTTCATTGGAATTGATACATTAACCAGGGAAAAAAACCCCACACCCACAAAGACATAGTCTGAAACCTTACCTCTACTAATAGTCTTTTACACAGCGATGAACTTCCCATACCGGTAGGAGGAAAGGGGCAAAACACTTAGAAAGCTATTGCATACTGTCATGAGTCACTTTTTAAAAAATACCTGCCACAAATATAAAAATAAAAATATTTCTTTTAGGATGCTATATAAACATATTTGGTATGTTTCTCTCTCCTCAGTATTTTTCTATCACCATTCTATTGCACCAAAAGCTGCAACAAAATGAAGCTAGAATAAAAGCCCAAGATGACAACCTAGTGAGAGTTATTAAAAAGCAATAAGAGGTTTGTGTGGAACCTGTAACTTTTGTAGTTAATTATTTTCTCAGGTTTGGAATTTCAACCTGCAAAGAACATATTTACAGTTCATAAACACGATTTAAAAGACTTTCACAAAAATCATAGCCGTAACAGATGGCAACGGTTATACCTTTCAGCACAACTGCAACAGCTGGCTGCGTGAACTACAACCAGCTGGATGGTATCCACTTTCAAGGCAAACAGTAAAACTACGGACAACCATACTGCCTCTACTACTTTCATATCTGAGAGTCAAAAAGAATGTGAAGGAAAACATAAATCAGAACAACACAGAACCAAACTAACTCAACATCTGCCGTCTGAAAAGCTTCAATCTATCATCTTAAAAACATAACACAAAAAGGTATTTATAAAGAAGACAGAAAGACACTTGTGCTGAAAATACAGCACTAGTGTATTCAGTTATGTATCTGACAGGAAGATCAGTCAGAATAAACTGTATCTTGGTCTATCACTCAGCAAGAGTTATAGACCTCTATGAGATTTCATCTTAAGAAGATATATTTGCTACAATTATTATTTTAATGTAGTTAGCTCCTGTCCTAATATCTAAGAAATTAGATTTCAAAATAAAATTATTCCTAACTTTATTTTATTTCTTTATTTTATTTCTTTTTAATTTCTTTATTTTATTTCTAATTGCTTCAACTTGGGTACTAATATTCCTTTGGTCATTAAGAAAATAACTAATTACACCATACAACAGAAGCACACTCACCAGGTTATTAAAAAAATCAAATTGTCATACATTTCATATGACCACATCCTGTGTAAGTTAAGTACTGCAATCACAAGGTAAGAAGAGAGCTGAAGTGAAATTCATCAAGTACCTTCTCTGAGACTCAGCTTCCCCGCATTGTTTCCTAAACACTGAATTTAAATAAATAACCACTGAAAATGCAAAGTATCTGGCTTTTGTGACTGGAATAAGTATGCATGTATTTCTCATGCTCTCTGCTTCCATTACAAGCAGGATTTGTCCTAAAGTATCAGATCATTATTCAGCCATCAAAATCAATTGCCTCTGGCAATGGCCAATCATATCTAGTTGAACATGAGTTGAATATTTGAGTTAATTCCTTACGATGCAAACATATTGCCAGCTGAAAACAGAGTAGTTAGAAAACATGGATTTAACAAGACTCCTCCAAACTCCTTCATCTTTGAAGGATGTTGAATAATAAATTTCAGAAGAAGATTCCTCTTATCAAAGAAAGATAATGTCTGACATGTCTGAGCCCAAAAGAAGGAATCTTATCCTACGCATCCTTCCTTACTCATGATAATAAAGCCTTTGGTTTCAGTGAGACGATATCTGCAAATAAAGACTCCTCAGAAAAATGCAGGAATAAGCCCTGCTCTCAGAACTCATGCATTTTCTTACATACTCACATGAGTGAACTTCACAAGAAGGTCACAAAAAATCCTCAGTAGCTACAGATCAGTAGATTTCCAGAATGCCAGAGCCACGCCAGCATTTAGCTCTGGACAACACTACTGCAATACCAACTGTTAAGCGGATGCCTACTTCCTGTATTAAAAAGAGACGATAGTTTACTTTATTTGTCTCCCTTGCAATGCAGACTATTTTCACAATTGTTAAAACACCAGAATCCTTTGTCCAAAACGGATTTCTAAGGTACTAACCTACCTCCATATGTTGAACCACAGCAGGACAGACTGCATTGTACCTAAAAAATGCTTGATGCTTCCTACAAGGGATATTTACAGGGATAAGTAAAGAGTAAAATACACATAGTACGAGGGGCTGAGCCCCTGCCGTTCTGGTGGTTGAATAAATAATGGTGATAACACTAAAATACCACTTACGTTAAAGCTTCCATAAACCATTAAGATTTTATTTAGCTTCAATTAAAAAATTGTCTGTTAGAGTAATTGTGGGTTTTCTCTAACCTGCAGCTGCAATAAATAGGAAGACTTATAAATGACAGCTTTGACACTCTGTCAACTCATCAGCCAGAGAACTAAAAAACTTAAAAAATTTTTGTTTCTTACATGTAAAGTTTTTTAAGTGTGTTAATAGCAAGAGGAGGTCTAAGAAAAACATTGGACTGATATTTGTTCAAGATGGTCACCTGACAAGTGGGGATGAAGAATAAGCAGGGGCATCCAATGCTTTTTTTGTCTCAATCTTTAATAATACCAACAGACCTTGTGCTGCCTGGTCCTCTGACTTGGAGGACCACAACTGTGGGAACAGTGACTTTCCATTTGTGGACACTAAAATTTTAAGGGACCAGTTGTATCACCTGAATGTTCACAAGTCCATGGGGTCTGATGGGATTCATCCCAGAGTACTGAAGGAGCTAGCAGATGTTACTGCAGAACCCTTCTTGACCATCTACCAAATGTCTTGGGAGTCTGGGGAGGTCCCCACTGACTGGAAGCTAGCCAATGTCATCCCAATTAACAAGGGCATGAGGGAAGACCCAGGAAACTACAGACTTGTTAGACTAACCTCAGTACCTAGAAAAAATATGGAGGAGATCATACGAGGTCCTATTGAAAGGTATTTAAAGAACAATGCAATCATCGGGCACAGCCAACATGGGTTCATGAAGGGCAAGTCCTGTCTACATAATTTGATACCCTTCTATGATAAGAAGTATCACTTAGTGGGTGAAGGGAAGGTGGTGGATATAGTTGTTCTACNTAGACTAACCTCAGTACCTAGAAAAAATATGGAGGAGATCATACGAGGTCCTATTGAAAGGTATTTAAAGAACAATGCAATCATCGGGCACAGCCAACATGGGTTCATGAAGGGCAAGTCCTGTCTACATAATTTGATACCCTTCTATGATAAGAAGTATCACTTAGTGGGTGAAGGGAAGGTGATGGATATAGTTGTTCTACATTTTAGTAAGGCTTTTGATACTGTCCCTCACAGCATCCCTTCTGGACAAGCTGTCCAGCTGCGAGACGAGCAGGTTCACAGTGCACTGGGTGAAGAACTGGCTGAAGGGCAGAGCACGAAGGGTTGTAATGAATGGGGCTACATCTGCCTGGCAACCGGTCACCAGCGGTATTCCTCAGGGGTCAATTCTAGGACCAGTTCTACTCAATATTTTTATCAGAGATCTGAATGCAGGAGTTGATTGCACCATTAGCAAGTTTGCTGACAATGCCAAACTTGTAGATGCTGATCACTCTCTGAAGGGACAAGAGGCCTTGAAAAGGGAACTGGATAGATTGAAGCATTGGGCAATCATCAGTGCTATTAAATTTAACAAGAATGATCGATACTGCACCTAGGACAAAGTAACATGAGAAACAAGGACAAACGCGGAGAAGAGTGGCTGGAGAGCAGCCCTGCAGAAAGGGGCCTGGGGGTGCTGGTCAACAGCAGGCTCAAGCAGTGTGCCCTGGCAGCCAAGAGGGGAAACTGCATCCTGGGGTGCATCAAACACAGCATAACCAGCTGGTCAAATGAGGTGATTATCCCACTGTATTCAGAGTTGGTGCAGCCTCACCTTGAGTACTGTGTGCAGTTCTGGGCCCCACAATTTGAGAAGGATGTGAAGGTCCTTGAATGCATCCAGAGCAGGGCAACAAAGCTGGGCTGGAAGGCATGTCCTATGAGGAGCAGCTGAGGACTTAGCGTTTGTCTAGTTTGGAGAGAAGGAGGCTGGGGGCGACCTCATTGCTCTGTACAGCTTTGCTTCTTGAGGAGGGGAAGTGGTGAGCGAGGTGCTAAGCTCTTTTCCCTGGGATCCAGTGACNTTATCAGAGATCTGAATGCAGGAGTTGATTGCACCATTAGCAAGTTTGCTGACAATGCCAAACTTGTAGATGCTGATCACTCTCTGAAGGGACAAGAGGCCTTGAAAAGGGAACTGGATAGATTGAAGCATTGGGCAATCATCAGTGCTATTAAATTTAACAAGAATGATCGATACTGCACCTAGGACAAAGTAACATGAGAAACAAGGACAAACGCGGAGAAGAGTGGCTGGAGAGCAGCCCTGCAGAAAGGGGCCTGGGGGTGCTGGTCAACAGCAGGCTCAAGCAGTGTGCCCTGGCAGCCAAGAGGGGAAACTGCATCCTGGGGTGCATCAAACACAGCATAACCAGCTGGTCAAATGAGGTGATTATCCCACTGTATTCAGAGTTGGTGCAGCCTCACCTTGAGTACTGTGTGCAGTTCTGGGCCCCACAATTTGAGAAGGATGTGAAGGTCCTTGAATGCATCCAGAGCAGGGCAACAAAGCTGGGCTGGAAGGCATGTCCTATGAGGAGCAGCTGAGGACTTAGCGTTTGTCTAGTTTGGAGAGAAGGAGGCTGGGGGCGACCTCATTGCTCTGTACAGCTTTGCTTCTTGAGGAGGGGAAGTGGTGAGCGAGGTGCTAAGCTCTTTTCCCTGGGATCCAGTGACAGGACACGTGGGAATGGTTCAAAGCTGCACGAGGAGCGGTTTAGACAGGACATTAGGAAGCATTTTGTCAGCAAGAGGGTGGTCAAACACTGGAACAGGCTTCCTAGATAGGTGGTCAATGCTCCAAGCCCATCAGTATTTGGCATCTGGACAATGCCCTTAATAATATGCTTAAACTTTTGGTCAGTTCTGAAGTGGTCAAGCAGTTGGACTAGATGATCATTCCATGCCCTTTCCAACTGCAACTATACTATTCTATTCTATTCTGTTCCAAATCAAATCAATGAAGTAACTGTCCTTTGGAAACAAAGGAATAGGACTTTAAGTGAAATGTGTGATCCTCCTGCCCAGCACACACAGACATGAAGATCATTTTGATCCATAGCATCATGGCTGGAACTAGGTATGATGTAAATGCCTGGTGAGAAAGAGGAAGACAAGACCTGTGCTTTCATGCAACATGCAAGGCACAGGGAAGTGCTAACAGAGGCATTCTAATCACAGCAATCACACCTTAGCAGAATTTCATAGACAGGAATGATAGTATCAGTCTATATTTCTACCATTACTGTAACCTTGGGATAAGTGAATTCCATGCTAACATTAACAGCTGCCTTAGCCCCACTCCTTATACAGGTATGTCCTCAGATGACTAGAAACTATCTGATCCCAAATCAGGACAAGTAGAATTGTAGTTGATGCACAGACAGGAGTCCTAAGCCTGCTTTTTTTCCCATTTGTACCCATCAGTTGTGCCCCATTTCTCATTTGGAATTTACCCTTCAGAAGCAGAAACAGTAATACATCTGAAAGAGGTGTAATGGAAGATGCAGCACCTCCAAAGGGCTACTAATAGGTCTGCTGTCTCTGCTCCCAGGCTGCTATGCCTCAGATCCAGGCAGCTCCATGTTTCCTGAGTGCACCTGAGGTGTGCAGTAACCGGAAACATGGGAAGTCTTCAAATACAGAGAAGTACTTAAAGGACTCAATTTCAAAGTGATTGAGCTCAGGCCTGTCTCGTATGCCTTCACAGTGTTACTTTCTGTTTCATAACATGGAGTTTACCTTTACATTTCACAAGTTTGTCAGGTATAGGATCAAAATCTCGTTTTCCCAGATGATGCTTCAGAACAGTAAAGCTAGGCTATAAACTAAATGTGTAAGATAGAAGTAATGTATGGTATGAAAGGTGTCAAATAAAATTGCCATTTCAAATAGTGATCTTCAGATACAACATGGAAGATATCCTGCATGCTGGAAAACACAAGTCTGACTGAGCATAAATTATGCCACACTGTTCTTATGCAAATCAGAAGTACTACAATTTAAGCCATTTATTGTCAGCCCATTAGCTTGCCTTTAATTAATATGGGTATGCTCACCATTTTACAAGTGATTATTTTATATTGATTATGCAATCAATGAAAGTTTTCTTGTGATTCAGGTTATTTAAAAAAAACCAGAATTTACAACCTATACACGTAAGGAAAAGACAGAAACTTAGAGGAGATTGATGCACCAGTAAAAGGACAACGTTTAGGTAAAGACATATCTATACCTCAGTGTATATGACACAAAAACTACTAATCATAATCAGGTCTGATGAACAGAAATACTGAAACCGATTTTACGTGCAGAAGTAACAACTAAGTAGGTCTTGAAATGCACATACCATGTAAAAATTGGCACTACTTATTATGGCACTCTAAAAAGAATTAGTAAACTACCCAAGGAATATTTGCATGTCATTACAATTACTGTATTTTAGGAAGAATACTGCTGCAGAAGAAAGCAATTTAGATTACTTCATTTTGTGGGTCTGAGCTGAGAAAACTGATTATTCAGACATGGCATTTACAGATCTGACAAACAGAAACCAGTAAAATGTTGGAGACAAAACAGACTCTGAAAAGAAAGGAACACATTGAAACCAATAATCAATTTCAGATGGAACCTAATTTAATCATAAACCCAAATACAGACAATATTTCTGAACTCCAGAAATAAATACACCTGTAAACTTGACCTCCGTTTGCCCAAGATCCTTTCTCTTTCCCATCACTAAAAATATTTCCTTTTTAATAAGGTCACACATTGTAAAACTAGACGACTAACAGATACAATGATAACAAAAAACCATAGGGATGATCCCAGCTTGGGAAGAAGCCAACAATGGCTCTGGATATAGTTTCCTTGCTTTATCTTCTCAATTATTAAGCATTCAACACTGCTAAGGCTTTTAATTTCAAATTCCCACACCAGGATTCAATCAGAAATCATTTTAGTATTGCATCTTTGACAGTCCTGCAGCAACTACGTTTTTACTAATATTATTTATTATTTATTATTACTAATATTATTATTTACTGCCTCTAGAAATCATGACATCCCAGGGAAAGGAATGGGGTATTAGATGATGTCCTAGAAGAAAAAGTAGATGGAACAGCAAAGCAATAAATGTATTTTCATGGATATGGTTCACACGGTCAGAGAGGAATAAACTGCATGGATACTGAGAATATATAACCAGCTAATGAAAAGTATTTTCTCTAAACGGGATGCTTTCCAAAATTTTGCTAGGAAACAGGTATCCTCACCTGTTTAGGGTCACTGAGCAGGCTGTCACTGAAGCAATGTCATTAACGAGCATGTACAACATATCAAGAGAATATCATAATTTACAGCATAAGAGCAAATTGCTACTGTTGATCTGGGATGCAAAGCCTGCTTTCTATAACCCTCAACACCAACTTATCCAGATCCATATCTGGAGAGATAAAGTAGCCATGGGTTTAGGAAAGATTCGGCATTTTAAACTAATTCTGTTATTTCAATTTTCCAGTCCCATTTGGCTGGCACAATGCCACCAGAGTATGCAATTTAATACAGTCATAGGTGTCACAAGACATACTAGATTGCTCTATCCATGGACTGTCTTCTATATATAACTAATAAGAGCTTGCATAATTAAGTTTGCATTTAGAAGTCTCAGCTATGTAACTAACAGCTCTTTGCAGTGAGCTTTCATTACATATGGAACCCAAGCTTTCCTTAGAATAATAATTTTTCATCTCCAAAAATGCCTCAAATGTTTTGATGTTGTATTTACAATAATATTCCAAGTTAACAAGGGCTCTAATTTTAAAACCTGGTGCAATTCCTTTGAACTTGTCATATTAAACTGCAGACTTTTTCTTCATATAGAACAAAAAAAAGAATTTTGTATGAGTGTTAAACAAGGAAAAGCCTATATATTATAGGATTTTGAAACAACTGGAGACTCCTTTTCCTGAGACTCATCAAGGAGTTCATCTCAGTTCATACACAGCATAAAAAGAAGCCATCAAAAGCAGGAATACCTGAAAAGCTGTCAGTAAAAAGCTGATTTTGTGTAGAGTTGTGGTACTGTTACTTCCAAAGGAAACTAACCACATCTAAACATGACACAAGGCTTTTCCTTCCCAAGCAGCAACCAAGATGTCACAAGAACAAAATTTGAGATGACAAATATAGGAGGTATGACATTTCAAAACAGTTCATGGGACTACTTATTACTGCATCTTTTGCTTATAATTCAGAGGGTTTTCTCCATCAAAGGAATACTAGTTTGTGTGCATCAGTTATGCACTTGGGTACTAATCCACAGAACAAACAGAAAGCTGTTTCAAACCATGGAAGCTAAACAGACTAAATTCATTTATAACAGTAACTTTAGAACAGTCAATTTTTTTTTTTTTTGCTTGGCACAGAACAATGAAACTAAGTTAGGTGTTAAACACTCAGTACACCTTTTAGAATCAATGTAATCTCAGCACCTTTGCAGAAGAAATAGGCCACTTATTTGGTGGTCAAGTAATCCACCAAATACATTTTTGTTCTTAGAAACAGCTGTTGCAGGATCTGGGGTATGCCACAGCTTTATCATTACCCAAGATTCTTTTGAATTTCCTTTCAGCATTAGTTGTTCCTCTGTTATTTCTAAGAAGTTGGCAATAAGCACCCAAAATAAGCCTGAAAATAAGCAAACAAACTTTTACAGCTACTGGAACAAAATTCAGATCACTAGTTCTGCTTTATGGAGCATTAAAGTTATGCAAAGTCTTTACTTACCTTCAGAGACTTTCAGGACAATTTTTGGAAAGCTCCATTTTGCCCATTTTTAAATAATGTTAGGAGTGGTCTATTAACCTCAGGCACAAGCGGGCCATTTTGACTCTATACATATTCAAAGCAGTCAGAAATCAAGTGAATTGCATTCTCCATTATGCAAGTCTATTTACAATCCAAGAGGCAGTAAGACAGAGAAAGTCTCACCTCCTTCTTTCACTTCCTTCCCCTGTCCCCAGGGGTAAATACGCAGTTTGAGTTTGCAGTAATAATCCCTATATGCAGATTGTGACTGTTGTCCAAACCCTTTACTTACACACCCTATGGCATAAATCCATAACATCACAGAAAGTAAAATACTCGACCCTTAGAATAATATTAGAAATGCACACAACATACTCGGTACCTTATAGCTCACTTACCACCAACACCTGTGCATAATGAGACTTTAAAAAGATGTTACGAGAAATCTGTTGTGAGTACCTAGGTAACCTCATCTATAGGTAGTATAACTTGCATTTATTTATCTATCTAGATACTTACATGGTTCACTCACTGTATTACTATGGCATTTCACAGGCAGTAATGAATTTCTCCAGGAAATACTCTTGCAAAATAAGCATGATTATCTCCCGTTGACAGGTGAAGAACACATATACACAGCAAAGGAGAGCACTGCTGAAGGTCACACTGAAAGTCTATGAAACAACCATAATCACACCAGAAGTCTCCCAAAATCACAGGTTGGCTATGACTTCTTCCATGCTGTCCTTCCTCCCATACTGTCTTGGCTGAACAGGAAGGCAAAAAGCAGCAGTAAAATGACCTTTTGCTTCTCAAGTTTGAGACAAAATTATTACCTCTGACTGAAATAATCTTAAAGTGTTAAGAATGCTAAGATTTTCTGTATCATGTCACCTATGCATACCTTAGTAAGCATTTATCCCTAACATTCTTAACAAAATGCTTATATCGTAATTGTCCACCAATCACTACTGCTACTATTGGTAGCTGTGTCAGAGCTGAGTAACAGTGGCTATTTTCATCATGCAGAAATAATCCCACAGCAGCTCATATTGAGTTTGTAGCATTTAGGAGCAAAGATGACATCAGTCTACCATTCAGGAATTTTTTAGAGTCCTTGTCCTGAATGATCAATTTTCATTAACTTTAAAACCAAGAAGGGTGTTTGTCAAACCTGGCTGCTTCCTAGTACAATCTACGGAGGTGATCTGAAGAATCGTAGCGTTGAGAGGGATTCAAGTCTAACAAAGAAGTTGCATGCCTGAAATCATTCCTTTTTGGGAGGGTGTCACTCGATACAATAAAAGAAATATGTTTCCCCACAGAGTATTGCTTGCTTGCTTATAGCCTCTGACCTTCACAGCACCATAGTGCTAATCTTTTTCGATTTTCATCCTAGACCACTAGGAAAAAACTCAATGTTCATATTAGAAATCCCCGACTGCAAACAGTCTGATAACACAAGGAAAAATGCTGGTAAGCAAGAGTACTTACAGCTTGGTTTTGATGGGCATTCTGTTTCTTTAGGAATACAAAACACAGACTTCATGGTTTTGTAGTGTTCCTAGCCCTGAGAAACTACCAGGAAACTTACTGCTGCAACTTCACTATGAAAGCAAAGTAAACAGAAGCACAGATTTAGGCTCAGAAAGGAGTTTTCCTGAAGCAGGAATTGTAGGATCTATGGGGGTAATTTCCTTACTATGTAATACTCTCCACTGGCAAGGATCACATGGTCATTTCTGACTAACAATGTCCATACTACTGTACAGACCCAGAAGTCTAGTACTTTCCTACAGCTTGTGATAGCTTTTTTATATTTTTCACCTTTTGTACAAAGGACATTTAGTTTGTTTCAATCTACCAGAGTGTTTATGATGTACACATGTGGATGGCATGTCTCTGGATGGGTACTCAACAAGCCTTTCTGCACCACGCACATATCACATGTTGCCTCCCTGAACAAGTCTGATCAACTTTTTCTTTCCTGAATTCTAATCGTATCAGCAAGCCTGAGAAAGTGCCTGAAGTGGGCTCACCCTGTTCATACCAAATTTGCCATCGGAAGGACTGCAGAAACAGCACCAAACAAATATCTAATATAATTTGGAGGATGAAGAAACACGTGAGCTTTCAGCATCATAGACAAAAGCAGTATTTCTCAGGTGCACTGCTTCTCTTAATCATAGAATCACAGAATCATAGAATAGTAGGGGTTGGAAGGGACCTCTAGAGATCATCTAGTCCAACCCCCCTGCTAAAGCAGGTTAGCCTAGAGCAGGTTGCACAGGAATGCATCCAGGCGGGTTTTGAATATCTCCAGAGAAGGAGACTCCACAACCTCTCTGGGCAGCCTGTGCCAGTGCTCTGTCACCCTCACAGTAAAGAAGTTCCTCCTCATGTTCAGGTGGAACTTCCTGTGTTCCAGTTTGTGCCCATTGCCCCTTGT
>VZSC01005262.1:172167-184196 GCA_013398225.1 Steatornis caripensis | reverse complement strand
ATATTCCAAATTACAGCCAGCCCAGCTTTAAACTGTGACACCCAAAAAGTTAACCTTCCCTGCTCTTCTAGTGTGGGTGTGCTGGTATCACACGCAAAACATACTTGCCTCCTACAGCCTTAACTGCAGTGCACAGATCAGCTCTGCAAAGCCATTATTTGCCAACCTTTAACACACAGCAGACTCTGGGATATCACCTTCTTCCTGTATGAGCTGTGTACAGTGTTTCTATTATTTAATGGCAAACTCATTAGTGGCAATGACTACACTTCACCACTAAATTTTAATTTATAGGTTTTATGCATACATTTTACATGCAGCAGGGCACCTCCTGTAAGAGCTTACAACCAATTCCCTCTAAGTATCTCTCACACTGCACACAGAGCAGAAATCACAAGAAGACAACACAGGAGGGCATCTGCAACACAGGCAACTGGTCTAGAGTTACGCTAAAACTGGCACTTGGGCCAGCCCAGTTTCCAAAAGGTGCACAGTCTTCATCTGTAGCATCGCCCAAATCCATCTCTCCCACCTCCCCAACCACTACTCAGCAGTATCAAACAACCATCTTTTATCCTCACTAGGTCATACTTAAGTAATATCACTCTTGCTTGTTCTTTTCATCCCATCTATTAGCTTTGCACAGCAGCAAAACCATATTTTAACATCCAGCTTCCCAACAGCAACAGTTCCACCTTCTTGTGTCCAGTGAAAACCAAATCTTCTCCTTGCAAGTTCTCTTCCCCTATCAAGCAGCTGCTAACATGGCTTTTCTCTCTTCCCTGTCAAAGAAAGACACTCCAACTCCTTCAATAAAGTCTACAAAAAGTAATTCTCCACTGAAGTAATGTCATCATAGAAGTGAGAAAGAGGATCACCAAAAGAAAACGATGTGATTCCATGAACTGTGCTCTCCCAGACCTCAAAGACATTCATCTGTACTGAATCTGGCCTCAGATCCTTTGGTAGTAACACATAACTTCAATTCAACCTGTTCTCGCTCACAAGTATTGTTGGCATCTGCATAGACTTGGACACAATACATGTTTATGCTTTGTCCATGAGCTTATTGTGAGGTTATCACGCTCCCTGTGAACCACGCTTTCTTTCCTCCTTGGATTATATGCTGAGAAATTGAATATACTTTCATATATAAACGTCTTATGTATAATGCACTTAAACTCACATATTTCTTTAGAAAAAAGCCACACACACACAAACAAGCAACCAAGGAATACTAAGATTACCTTTGAGACTCACTGAAAGGAGCTAAAAATCAGGGTACAGGCAGTGCAAGCACAAAGGCTGAGCAGGAAGACATGTCTGCTCCCAACAGCACATGCACTTTGTGGCCAGAACCCAGCATTGCTGGACTAGGAAGCCAGACTCAAGGGCTGGAAAAAACTAATCTAGATCCTTTTTATAACTTTTCACAATATTTTTGCCCAGAAAACATCCTAATAGTTCAGTGCTGTGAGCAGACGTTTGTAGGGTAAAAAAAGCACAGTCTGATATGTTGGTGTGAAAAGGAACTTCAATCCAGAAGGACAAAGAGAAGGACTAAATTCAGATGCTGCCATGGAGAAATATTCCAAGTTCTTTCCATGTGATTTGGAAGAAAACTATTGCAAGCACCCAAGTCAAATAAATGAACCATGGAAAGTTTCCAAGGGAGTGGGAGGGAAGAGAGAACAAGCAGCTCTTCCATATCATCATTTGGCACATCTAAGCTGGACTCGATCTGAACTGCCCTCCACAAGCACATTCTGTCTGCCCTCCTCAGTTTCTCCCTCCCTATCACCTGCAGAGGATAGCATCTGCCTCCTACATGAGCTGCCCCAGTTTTCAAACTCAAAAACAGCTTCTCCCCTCCCTCACAATTCCAGCAATTGAGAGACTCCCTTCATGACGCTGAAAGTAGAGCCCAGTCCCCTCCGCTAAGTGAATTAGCACATCTAAAAGTCTTAAAATCAGTTGCGATGTGAAGAGTTTTAATCACATTTCTTAACAGGAGAAATAGGTTCAGGCTTTGATGGGTCTCTGGTTTAAAATATAGTCACAAATTTCATTTTAGCATGTAAAGAGAGCTAAAAACCTTATTCAGCTTCTGTGACATTAGGAGTTAGTTCATGTCTAGGCCACCGCAAGTACAGTTTGGTGCAACCAGTGGACTGCCCTTCCAGTGAAATTCAGGTATAAACAGAACACAAACAAGGGTCACGCCTCTACATCCTCTCCAGCTCCCTACACAGGGGTTCATCCAAGATCCTCAGTCCAAGACTCAACCTTGGGCTGCTCTTTCAAGAAAATAAGTGTTCATGTGGCTGCATCATCCTCACAGCACTCTCTCAGGCTCAAAATGCCTGGCAGCTTCCTCTTTACATTTCACTAACGCAACAGCACTTGGTGTAGTCTCTCTCTAAGCCTCTAGTCTCTCTCCTGACTTCACAGAATCATCATAGAATGGTTTGGGTTGGAAGGCACCTTAAATATCATCTAGTTCCAAACCCCCTGCCACAGGCAGGGACACCTTCCACTAGGCCAGGTTGCTCAAAGCCCCATCCAACCTCACCTTGAACACTTCCAGGGAGGGGGCATCCACAACTTCTCTGGGCAACCTGTGCCAGTGTCTCACCACCTTCATCAAGAATTTCTTCCTAATATCTAACCTAAATCTACCCTGTCAGTTTAAAACTGTTACCTCTCATCCTGTCACTACATGTCCCTGTAAAAAGTCAAACTTCTGTGGTCTCAGTCACTCTCCTAGGCTGTTCTGTCACTCCTTTCAGGTTAGAACAGACAGTTAGTTGTCTCTGCCTGTCTCAAGCTCCAGGACTAGTGCCCTTCAAACACACTCCCTCCACTCCCTTTCCTGCCAAAGAATAACTACCCCACCCCATAACTGCAGCCAAAAGAGTATTTGTGATGTGCCTTTCCAAGAAATGGGATTGAAATGGAAAAATCCAACTGGGAAGCTTAAGTAAATTCAGCCTTCAAAGGCTTTTTCATCTTGGACATTCATAATCAAATTCCATCATGGAGACACGTTTGTTTTCTAAGCAAAGAAATTTATTTCCTGCCAGTCAGAAAAATTTGATACAAATTAGAAATTTAACACTACTTTCCAGAAAGAAACTAGAAAGTTGTTCCCTGACTGCATGCTCATTTGTAATATATGTCTACCGATAGGAAAGCTAAGCCACTGCAGGGAAACTTTCAGTTCTTTCTACTGTCATAACCTTATTACATGCCCATGCGAGCAGATTACATGATATTTTCATTTGAGGTAATTTATCCTGTTTGTGCAGATAATAGTCTAGTGTTACTCATCGTACATGTAATGGGAAATAAAGTTTTGATCTCCAGCCATCTTTATGGTTTCACTTATGCTGTAGAAGGCAATAACAGTACAGATGCAAGGCAGTAAATGATTTCTTGCAGTAGATTGGGATACTCGACAGGATAACACCTTACACGTCTTATTCATTACAGCCACTGAGCTGTGCCAGGAGAAGGGTTCAGTTAGTGATGGAAAAGCAGTGACAGTAAGTCACCAGGCCATTAAAACACAGCGTTTCTTCTTGGGCAGAAGAGTCATTAATAACAATAAACACGCTCTTAGAAGGACCACACCAAACCCTACAGGAAGAAATGACCAGGAATGTCCAGGCACAGACAGACAGATGTAGAAAATGAAAGCAATACAGATGAGACCCTAGCACTGCTCAAACAGATAATGCAATGCAAGGACTTCCACACCCATGACTGACACCCACGGGGATTAGCAACACCAGGCAATTCACTGAATTACCCTGGATCCTCCCTACCTAGAAAGGTTTCAGTTTAACACCAACCTATTAGAAAACAACATCCGATAATACATTTGAGAGCGCAGTTTAATGCCTGTTCCTCCTTTCATAATATCCATTTTCATTTGGGTTTTTTGGGTTTTTTTTTTTTGTTTTATGGGTTTTGTTTTGGGGTTTTTTGTTTGTTTGGGGGTTTTGGGCATTTGGTTGTTTTTTTTTTTGAACCAACCCCTACCGCTATTTTCCTGTCTAATTAAATTAGACTGTGAAGGACAGACATTTCCAGGGCAGTTCGTTAGAGCACAGAGAGGCTCCGGAACACCCACAACACTCTGACGAGCAGCTGGTCTGAGAGACCCCGCATTCTCACAGCCCTCCACCATGTACTGCGACTGCACAGCATGAGCAGACTCTGGAAGCGCTCCCATGGGATGAGAGGCTGTGTACAAAGCCCCCCTGCTGAAACACCCTCAGCAATTAAACAAGTTTTGGGCTGGCTGCTGTTAGCCCTACCATAGGGGAAACACAACATCACAAAACAAGGTATTTATCTCATTTCAGTGTTACACAGTGCAATGCAAAGAAGGAGACAGCACATGGGCTGTGGTTCCTGTGGTCATCATGACAAGTCATCCAAATACGTTTTACAGAAATGGGAGCTGTGTTCAGCTTGATTCTTCAACGCTCAGATTCAGGCCCAGGATTTCAGAGAACGGGTGTGCTGCACTTCAGTGGCATGCTGGGTATTTTAAACTACAAAATACAACACATTTATAGTAATCTACAATACGCAAAACGTAAATGTCCGAGGACTGCTTCTGGTAGATATGGTGGTATTGTGTCAGAAGGAATCAACTGCAATGCTAATGTGGATGGTACATCTAACAGAGGAGCATTCTGCCGTGTGTCTAATGGATACAGCATTTTCTATTTGTCTGACATGAAACATCCATCCAGCGAGCAGAAAAACAAAGCCCACGACAAATGCATTTACTGCTTTTCTTTTCTCCAGATACCAGCTTTACACTGAATGCTCACACAACTCTGCTTGGTCAGGGTGAAAACAGTAAGCTTTACTCCAAATAGCAATAGATGCTCAAGAATCTGGTCTCATTATAAAAAGACTCATCAGACTGATGGGAAACAGGATGTTTTAGGCAACCTAAAAGTAGCCCAAGAGGCATAAGAAATGAAATAACCTATTACAGTAATTAAGCCGCTGAACTACAACACAGGCATTTCCCCTTTCTCAACCCCTTGTTATGGGAGTTTGAGATACCAGGTTTCAATAAGAAGTTGTCATAAAGGCGCACTGCATCAGAACAGGTGCATTTCATGAAAATTAAGACCCTGGATGACAGTGCTCCTCACCACGGAGCTCAGCTGAACTGGGCAGCCCTACACCAAACACAAAACCAGCTCTGAGTGCTGCAAGAAACACTCTGTGGATGGCTGGATGCTGCCGGCTTCAGATAGCAGTAGTCTACAGGCAGACATAAAGACTATACTGAAAATATGTCTAAGAGAAGATGATGGTGGACACACCCAACATAATGATGAGAGCAGACAAATTAAATATAATTATTTACATAAAACCGTATCAGTGACTGGGCAGTTAAAAGCATTCTCATTTCGAGCTTCTCATTCCTCCTGGCCTGTTTGATGACAGAAGAAGAAAGCACGTCACGTTGACACTCGTAATATTTGCACGAAGAACAGGGAATCCTCTAAAGCTAGCAGGATTAAATGCCTGTGTGTTCCTGTGCACAAACAAGGTCAGATTCATTCCAGACTGAGGTCTCGATGCACAATTGGAGATCCCAGACCAGGCTGCACTGGTAGTTCTCATGGCACAGCTGGTAGGCAACTGCAACTTAGCGTGGCATGTTAAAGGAAACGGATTTTCGTGACACACATGGCGACAGCTGCCTGAGCTATGCACTGAGATTTACTGTTGCAAAGCCCATTTCCCCCTCTGTTAAGATACTAAGCATGCTGCTATTTAAAGCAAGTATCCCAGAGAGAATACACACTGGAACAAAAAGAGTCCTTTCTTTCGAGTTTATTATACATTACTAACAGAAGAAAGATCTATTTGTTGTTTAGCTGAGCAAACGCGCTGATTCGTTTTCGCTGGGGACTCACTTAAATATTTTCAAAAATCCAATCGCCGGTGGAAAGGAGTTCCTGCAGCATGTGGTTTTTAGGAGAGGCAAGGAGAAGAGCAAAAGGAAGCCAAGACGCTGGGTGAAACAGTGGAGAGCGCGAGTGAAGATACTGTAGGGGGAGGAGGAGGTAATTCTGGCTACGGACTGCATCCAAGCACACGGGTACTTTTGTAACATTTGGGTAACGACCTAGGGCACTGCAGCCCTGCCTCCGCTCCATCCAAGGGCGGGGGGCGGGGCGGGGGAGGGGCTGGCCCCGCTGGCTCTTGGCGTTCCGACGTGCGAAGAGCTCCCCCAAGCTGCCGTGGGCTCCGGCCGAGCGGGGAGCGCCCCAGGATGCGTCCAGAATGCAGAGGTGAAACCCGCCGCGTGCGTTTCAAAACGTCTGGCCGCTGTTCCTGGCAGCACACGGGGGCGGAGGGGAACACCAAACCAAACCACCGTCAGCCCTTGTAATTCTTGCTCGCTACATGCGTGCCACGGGCTGATCAGTTTAATTCCTCTTTACCTACATCAGGTTTCTTCAGCCCTGCCAAGCATCTGCTGCTCCTCCCAGCCTTATTTTCTCTTTCTTTCTCCTTCTGCCTTCTTGGGTGTTCGCCATTTCTCAGTTCCAATTCCCCGCCACACTCCCTTCCCCCTCCGACTCCCCCTCCCAGCCCCATCCCTTTCTCCTCACTGTATGTCTTGTTTTTCAAGAGAAAATAATGAGAGTTATCCAAACATGCAAATCTATACATCTATTGGATTCAATAAATACCGAGATACATTTTACTGTGTAAAGAGGATGTATACATATCCTGAACCTTTCTGCTCCTTTAATACGGTATCCTAGGCAACCTGAATTTTCACATTGGAGACAGAACCATCCGAGCTTTTCTTGTTTTAATATAAAAATTAACCTTTGCACATCATCTGAGAATTTCAGAAAGCACATAGCCTGATTATGCCTAAACTCCCTGAATTATTCATTTGTCTGCAAGTAAGAGAGATCAGATTTAATTATGTTTGAGGGGCATCTTCTATAGAATCAAACATTGAAATTCTCATTTGCCTACCCAGCAGTTTTAAGAACGACCTACATTGGGCCTTAAGTGTACATACATATGCATGGTGCTGGTTCAGAAGATGTATGAAGTGAAATTAGAAATATGCCAATACCTCTGTACATATAAACAATAGACCTGTCTACTCACAAGCTACTTGTATATTAAATCCAACACAACTTTATCTCCGTTATCACAAAATGAAAACAACAATAAATTAATAATACAGAGTTATCTAGAATGTGGCCGTGGGCCATATAAAAAGTTTATGCACTTTAGTTCATAAGATGAATTTCTTGAACAGCTATAGGCCAATGTTAGCCATCGAAAAATGCATATCAGTCACAGAATGACAGCCTCTTGTCACATTTGGAATGCCTTAAATCAACTTCAAATGCGAGACTTTGGTTGTAATCAATATTAGTTATCTGCGTAAGCACTTAACAGAACACTTTTACTCTGAAACACTGATGAGAAGCACCTTACAAGAGCTATAATAATAAAATTATATAAGTGATTCTACAATTTCAAGGCAACTCATTGCCAAAACCTAATATACACTCTGTTTTCCCCTCCCATCAAAGTTATTCATTTCAAGGGCTGACTCACTCCTGGCATTAATCTAATTTCACACACATGTGTAACCTAGAAGATTTCAGTGTAACTGTTCCTGTTAAAACTAGAAGCATATCACAGTTAAGCAATCCCATCATTTCTCTTTGTTGAAGGATTGGCTTCAACTTCTTTCTTTTTATTTCGAACTGCTAATATAAATCAAAATGGTTTACTGACAGTGAGCACTCGTTTGTAGGGCCTGTTGTATAGGCTAGTTCCCTCCTGATGGCCAAGTGGCCAATAGCCACAGTCACTGTGTCCCTCACCCCTGCAGCCAGCAATATCTGCAACAGGCAGGTGAAGAACTTGCACTGCCTCAGTTTCTCTCCCTCCCAAAAAAATAGTTTATGACCCTTAACTTTTTTCATATGGTATTTCAGGACCTACTGAGAAAAGACCTATTTAAGCAGCAGCTATTCTTCTCAACTGCTTAGAGTTATTTTCCAAAGCCAAAAACAGAGATTTCTTTTTATTCATATTTTCTGGTGTGGATTTTGGGGGGGGTTGTATGGAGGTCAGCGTAACTTGTGTATATGAAAGTCTCCCTAGAGGTTTGGCTTTTCAAGGGGATATAGAAAAGATTTGGAGAGCCAGCTAGGCACCCAATTCCACCAAAGATTGCAGGTTTAAAGCCTGCATCTGTCTTCCAAATGTACAACTGTCCTTACAAAAATTCACTTGACTGAGAAACAAACATAATGTTTAGCAACAAGTAAAGGATAACTCTTCACAGACCTCTGCATAAAACAGGCAATTCAGTGTACCTGCATGAACAGAAAACAGTAGTTCTCAGCTGATAATTTCCCTGTGCGCTTCAGGTGGGTACAGCTGTGGGGACACCTCTTTGTGCGTGGCCCTCACACATGTCACAACAACTATGACACAGGCAGTAGCCCTTGATGATTTTGAACTGAATCAGTGTTTAAAAAAATCTAGAAAATTAAAAACTCTAGGCTGCTCAAAACATACTGAAATATTTAATATTTCATTACCTTCCCCAAAGCACTGCTAGGGAAAACAAGCAAGTGACAGGAATTGGTATCGGATATGGGTCAACACTGCAAAAGTCTGATCTGGACTTTGAATCTCCTGAAGACTGCAGGAATGGGTTCCCATATTTAATAACCATATGCAGCAACAGCTCTTCTCTTCTACATCTAGGACAAAAGAAAACATGATTTCCAAATCCAGTAACCTATATCTAAGTTTTTTAACCTAAACCCTTAGCTTTTTAAATCAGAGGTCCAATTTCAGGACAAATGAGTGCCACAGATACCAATTCATTTTATCAGCTTTCACTTAGTGTTTCTTGACAAATCTCTGTTGTGAATCACCAGTAAAGCAAAAATAAGGAAGAAGCCCTATATTTTCCCCAGTCACTTTCTCTGCCGTTGGGAGAGGAGACAGCCACAGCAGCTTAACATATTTTGTTCCAAACGCAGCAAGCGTTCACCACAGTAGTCTGAAGAGGTGCCTACACTTGGGATGAAGCTTGATTTATGCTACAACTAGTATCTTATAAAGGACAGAGACAAACTGTTCAGCCTTCCCTGCCCAAAGCTTCACACAGGGAGCAGTCACTCACGAATAACCCCATTGGCTTCAGTTACTGCTCAGCAGTTGGAATATCAGCATCCCACTAAAGCATCTTCATTTTCAGCTGCTGAGCAGCCACGCGCGCTCACAGAGCTAACAGCTCTCAAAACGAGTGTGTAATTCTGCCTTGAGGAGACTGGCAACAGGCCTCCGAACATGACTGTCATAGCTGGTGTGAATACACACAAATAAGTTGTTGTGGGTTTATCCCAGGGTACAATATACAATTTAAGTATGTACAGTTGTAAAACTAGAAGAGACCCTGAAAATCACTTTCCTTCTCCTATCTAACACCTTTTTATACCAACAAAGCCTCATGTGTAATGTAAATTGCAAGTCTACCCTGATATTTTTTCCCTACAGGATGCCTTCTTGCAATTTGTTTTCCATTGCAACGCAACTAAATGGCCAACATTATATTTTAATACTTTAATGTATTTCACTGTTTTGTGAAATATTAATGAGCCCTCAATGTATTCTTACGTAACTGCTGTAGGTGTCCAGACTGCCTGCTTACTTCCAAACTGCTATGCTGCATAAATTCAGGTTTTCTGTTACTTTTCCAAATGCATCATTTTCCAATACAAACTCCCTGCCTAATGTAAATAAAAAGACTTTATGGATGATTGCCTCCACATGGCACAAACCTTACAGTCTGATTGCAGGGGTCTTTCAGCCCAAAGTCTTGCAAAGATTCATAAAAGAATTTAAGGATGCATAAAGATTAACCTGACCCCTGCATTATTCACAATAAATACTACGCCCCCTCCTTCCATAAATCAGGATATTGCATTATATAAAGTATGTTCCTTGAGAAGCCACAATCCAAACACACCCACGCAGCCAGGCTCTCCAGGATCGATTTTAACATAAGCTAGAATCCCAGCAGTACTTACACTCGTGCCAATATGAAGCTTCAATAGGACTTTAAGCATGTACTTAAAGCTAAACCCATAGTGGGCCTTGCTGAATTGAGACACATTCAAACACAAGGACTAATGTGCTCTCCGAAGCTGCAGGGAGCTGCAGGCTAACATCAGTGGATGGGCACCTGCAAAGGACTTGCCTCATTAGGGCCGGCCCCCGTGGCAGGGTAGGGGGTTCACTCCGGTTTGGGGGTTGTTTTTTCTTAGTAAAAGGAGATAAATTTTCCCTATGTGGAAAGATCTGAATTTCCAAGATTCCAAAGAGCCTAATCTATATGTTCAAAAAAGCTGTTCGCTTGGTACCTCATTTCCATCCCTTTCCTATTCCTATCGCTAAGGTGTGTTCTTCTTTTTTAATTACATGTAACCCACACAATACCAACTTCTTACAAGTTTAGTGACATTCCAGTGTTAAAGACCGCAAAGTCCATTAACCACTCCAGACAAGTTGCCAACACCTGTACAATGACTGGCACCTCACCAAATCCTAAAAGATTAACACCAAGCAACTAAAACCAGGGACCTGCTACCATTCTCTGGTAACTGCCTACAACTCTACAACAGCAGAGCTCGTATCTTTTGCTTTACCATCAGCCCTCCAAATATTTTGCAGTCCTTCCTCCGCTCTAAGCTTATAATCAAAAACACCACTGAAGCCATTCTTTTACATAGCTTCACAGGCAAACTCTGTAGCCTTTACTCCACCTTGATGGAGCACAGGCTGGAAACAGTGCTGCGTCACCCTCAGCTATAACATACCCACATCCCTGCTGCTAAGATGCACCTCAAATATGGGGCTGGGCATTACACACGGACTGTGTAGTAGCCATTCACATAGAGATGGATTTTCACCAGAAGAGCAAAAACTAGTTTTTATCTCTGTATGTCCACCTGAAACAAGGTATGTCACATTTGTCACTTGTGCAGGTTCATTTATTTTCATCCAACACAGAATAGAGGAAAATTGTATGAGGTCTCTAGAAAGATTTCATAGGAGTCTGCATCATAAGTCAGAAAGTTACAGCCTTACCCCCTAGTAGAACAGTTATAACTTAACAAGATAACCTATAAAATTTACTACATTTTCTAACCTACTATAATACACGTGCTGCAATTCTTCCCAATACAACATTGAGCTGTCAAAACCATACTCGTATTCTAGAGCAATTACACACACAGAGCCATATCCACAGATACTGTACAGTTGCAGTTAAAGCACAATCATTTTCAAGGGGCTTTCCTTCCAGACTCAGTAATCCTGTGTAAGTGTTACCTAATGTTAACCTTGAATCAAGCAAAGTTTCCCAGCCCAGAGACATCTTTGCAGACCCAACATCTGCTGCAAGTCAGTGCACAGTTCACACTTCAGGAACCCTCTTATCAATGCAACTCCCATCTGTCCCCCAATTACCCAAATACAACACAGAGGAGAAGGTCAGTATAGTTTCAGTACCCAGCAAGGCAGATAAGGCTGCTCTCCCAGCATCACACAAGTTGAGCTTTAGTGTTGGCTTCAAATGCAAAAGGTTTCCTCCAGCTTTGCCATCCAAGAAGCCTGAGGTACACAGTGAGATTTGCAGCAGCCATTCACTGTAGTAGCAAACTCACCTTTCACTCCAGAGCTCGTGGGGGCACCTCATAAGCTGACAGCATGTCGCGGGGGAGAGTGGTTAAGGTTTAACGGTCACTCAAAGAATCACCACCACAGATATGAGGGAAAGGTGATTTTTAATATGAGTTTGTAAAAAGGTGCGACTTTACAGAATTCAATGGCAAGATTCACTCTATTACTTACTGTGTGAAGGGAATGTGAAAGGGAATTGGGTCAGAGTTGTGCTTAGATGCAACTGTCACAGTGAATGGGGTGGC
>VZSC01005262.1:136827-171746 GCA_013398225.1 Steatornis caripensis | reverse complement strand
ATATGTGGGCTGCGACCCATGCAGGAGAAGACTCAGGCACATCCCCCGGGCAACAGGAGTTCCGGAGATGGTCAGGGAGCGCCTGATCACTTCAACTCACTGTGATTGCAGCAGGAGTTCCAGGTGCAGTCAGGGAGTGCCTGATTGTCCCAACTCGCTGTGCTCATCCCGGGACAGAGAGGTACGGTATTACTTCTTATCTTGGCTCATTGTACCAACAGGCAGGGTCGTAGAGCGCCCAATTATCCCAGCTCTTTGTTCTCAGATGGTGCTGTATGATCTGACATTGCAATGCGGCTTGTTACTAGGGGGGAGCAGGGTTTACACGACAACACAGCATCCCTCACCTCCTGGAAATCCAAGGCATGAAGGTCCCCTATCCATGGGGCAGCTTGCAGAGAGCAGTGGAACCTATTCCACCTTCTAGTAAGAGCAACCACAGCAGCCGCCACACACACTACTTGCAGGAGCATTAAGAGCTACTATAGCTCTGTGTGTTTATATACTTAAAGCCCATTTCACTGATAAGTGATATAAGAAAGCTGGGATAGTACTGGTTTTGCTTAATAGATGAGAGCTGTGAAATGGCATGAGTATCTTCACAGGGAAGGGGAGAGCTGTAGCAACCCCAGTGACCCAAAAGGGCTGAAAACTAGCTACAAGTCTTCAGAGGCCAGGGACCCCATCTGGAGCAGCTGCTCTGGGGCAGAGGCCTGCTTACTTATTCTGGAGGAGTAACACCTGTGAGATATCTCAACCGGCTTATCCCAGCAAGGCTGATGCACTAAGATAAGCTAAAATAGAGACATTTCTTGCAGTCTTGCAGGGATAGTTTTCTTCTGTCAGCAGCTGCCACAGTCTTCAAGCCCTCCTTCTCACCCACATTGCCCGAAGAAGGGGTGCAGATGCCCTCACCTCAACTGCTGAGCTTGTCTATCCTCTCCTTGGTCAGCCAAGAAGCAGCCAATTTCTGGCCCTTGTTATAGGGTAAATCCTGCATGCAGCACAGGCATGTCGCCCTGGTTTCCCACCAGTGCAAAGCACCACACAGCACAACTGAGGCGTGCCACTGTTTCCTGCAGTATGTCCTCAGCTGTAGGTGCAGGGTCCCAGATTTCTCCCCAGAGCATCAAATTGCTCCCGAGAGCATTGCAGTGTAGTACCTCGACCCCTAACAACACATAAGTCCCCCCATCTGAAATGCATACCATCCCCGTCTGCCAAGCAGAGAGTCTTGCCCTGGTTTGGGCCAGGACAGAACTAATTTTCTTTCAGTAACTTTGCTTTTTAGTTAAGTCTCTTCTGAGAAGCTGCACTCTCTGAAATTAACTGCATGTTTCACCAAGTCAGTAGCTGCTTCTACCAGAGGTAAGGCTCGGTGTTCATAGTTAGTGCTGGAACATCAGTAGCAATAGTATGCAGTGAGGTTCCTGCTTATAGTTATCCCTATGGAGACCAAGGGCGATGCTTGCTTCTGCTAACTTTCTTGTGCGCTGGAACTGAAAGAGCAGAGAAGTGGTCACACCTGAGACCCTGCCATGGGGAGGAGCGGGTTGGACAGGTGACCCAAAACTGACCAAAGGGAGTATTCCATCCCATACGTGTCGTACTCGGTATAAAGCTGAGGGGTCACGAGGGTCTCGCTCTCTTCTTCTATGGCTGGCATCCGAGGAGGACTCTGTCTGATTCTTCTGCCTTTGATCCCGATCCATGCATTCCTGAATCCAGCTCCTGCCTGCTGGTGAGTATAGTCCGGGACTTTCATTATTATTATTTTTCCTATTATTATAATACATTATTATTGTACTTAGATTAAAGCTGTTTTAACTTTTCCAACCCATAAGTCTCTTTCCCTTTTCTCTTTCCCCTTCATTTTGGGAGGGGAGGGGGTTAACAAAGAGCGTCTGTCCTTCGCTTAATAACCAGCCCAGCTTTAAACCGTGACAAGTCTCAACACAGTGCCTTTGCAAAGGATGCTTTCTTTTCACATGTCTTTACTTATCCTATAACCTTAGGATATGTACAGCATGGAACTTGTAGGGCAGACCTTCAAACTCAGTGTCTGCTTATGAAGATAGATATACTCTCCTGGTTTTAAAGTACGCGAGTCTTACCCTGTGGGTGTTCGACACCTTGGAAAGTCAAACAATTCACCGATGCCACCTGAAAATGGACTGAAAAAGAAAAATAGGAGGTTCTGACCTGTGTGATTTGTTCAAGATCATGCAGCCAGAGATGAGGCCAGAACTAGTAGACTGTCTCCTCTTCAAAAGCACCCTTGATTTAATGAAATTGCAAGTATTTGAAAGCAGTGACCAGAGCTCAGAGTAGCAAATTACACCTAAAAATGTGCCTTTATGAGCCCATCCAGCTCCCATAGAAATCAATAGGGTCCTGCCCATGTTTAACTCAGACTCTCAAAGACAGATTACCCTCCTAGCTACATACGCTTGATCCTTTCCACCAAAGCTATCAGAGAAGAGAAGAGAAATTATTTCCCCATCAGACTTGTTCCCTGGGCCAAATGCTCCAAGGCGCTCTCTGCTGCATAGGCATGGTACAGCTGCCCTCTGTCTCCAAAAGTTTGGTGCAGGTATGCATGCCGCAGGTTAGCACAGTTTTCGCCCCAATTCAGAAAAGTGCATCTTCCTTCTCTGAAAATACAAAAGATCAAGAAAGAGAGGCAGAAAAATATTAGTCTGGCATTTAAAAAAAAAATAACAAGAACTCAAAGCCATTTCAGATTTCATGGATAAGAATGAGGCGCAGAGGTGGGGAGAGCAAAAAGGACGCACAGCCATTCAGCTTAGCCTTTTGCCCTCCTGTCTGAGGAGGTGCTAATTTTTTCTGCAAGCACCATTATCCTGTCCACCCCAGTAAGGAACAACACTGAGCTCTTCACTGTTTCCAAAATTAACAGAGCTCATTAAATTTACATAGAACTAATGCTGCTGGCCTATAATCCTCTTTGCTCTATTTCATAACCGCTGTTGTATGAAAGCCGTTTGAGCTGTGAGTTCACTTTTGTTGAATTCCCCTGTGGACAGGCAGTGGCCCTGTTGTGGAGAAGCCTGGAATGAACTTGGAGATCCTATTATGAGTGGCAAAATCTCTTTAGGTTTTAACAGGGTTGAGGTTTCACTCATGCTCTTCAGAAGGCACTTTTCTGTATGGCAAACCCACTGCAGAGTTTGGAGGCTTGAGCTGAGCCCCTCTGCAGAATTGCATAGGTTTCTTGCTTGAGTCCCTCCCTACACTTACTTCTCAAAAACTTAGGTAAGGGCCCTGTCAGCCTGTCTCTTTGAAGATTATTTTATTGTTGCTTGTCAGGACTGAACATAGTGTTGGACACCCAGGTCTGTGTTTTGTTTCTACCTTTCTTGTAGCATGTGGCTGTATGCTTCAGTCTCTTCTTCTGCCCCCAGAAATCGTTCACTTCTGACCCCATCAGCTCTTCATAGCAGGTAATTAGAAGCACAGCAAAGCTGTCTGAAGGTGCCCCAGCACAGCTCGATGCCAATGTGTCAGTGACCATCTCCCTCGACCATCTCCCTCCCTAACCGTAGCCATTCATACAAGCGTTGCAGCATCTGCTCTGATAGCAAGGTCCAAATCCTACAGTCTTCATTTGCGCTCAGCTTGTGGGGCAGTTGGTTATTAAGGAGGGCAGGCTACCATCAGTGGTCTTTTTTGTTTCCCGTTTGGACCCAGCTGTGGGTACAGGAAAGACTCCCAGGGAAGTTAGAGCTGAACCAAGCCCTGGGTACCAGACGGGATTACACACAGAACAGCCCCTGCCTTTTAATAACACCCCAACTATATGGGCTCATATAAATTTTGTAGTGTGCAATTTTAACAGCTAACAAGTCATATCATTTTTATTACTGAGGCAGTAATAACGCTTTTATTAGTTTCAAATGCTCTGCTGGCAGATGGAGGACTATTGCTTCTGCAGAGCATCTCTTGCTCACAAAGTCTACTCTCTCTGCTGATAGGTAAGTGAGAGCTGCCCGAGTTCAGAGTGATTGAAAGGAAAATATTGGGACAGCAAACAAGAAAAAAGTGTCAAGTTGTGTCTTGATTCAGAAACCTGGTCCAGCCTCAGATTAGCTGTGCCACCCCCACAGCTTCCCCCTGCACTCCCATAGAGGCAGGCATGATCCCATCACAGACCCAGTTGCCCCTCGGTGCAGATAGACAGTAGGAATCCAGCTCCCATGAGCTTATGATCAGTGTCAAGTGACGGCGTAAGTGTTATTTCCGCTCTTTTTTCTGACCCTGGAACTTCTGCTGATATGTTTATACATTCCCAGGTTGTAACATGAGCCACCACCTTTAGAATTGTCCTTTTCAGGCACAGTATTCAGAGTTTCTGCAACATCAGGAAAGTCTGCACAACATGCTCTGAAGGTTAAAATTCTCCTCGTATGGTTTTCTCCATTCTTTCAACCTTCTCACCTCTTCCCAAACCTAAAGCCCATGCTCTTGTTAGAGTAAAGCTGCAGCCATTGCAATTCCTCCTCAAAGCAGTATCTCATTGTAAGATGATTGCTCTGTAGTTGCAAAGTCCCTGCTAGTCTGAGATGCAAATCTGCTTTTGCAGAAAGGCAGCTGAAGATGGAGAGAATAAAAATTCAGGACACTTATGACGATTAATAACAGTCTCAGGTGGAGTTGCTCTAAGAGGTATCAGTAGAAACAGACTTTGCTTTTTGTTGGTTCCATAATGTTGACATTGTTCCTTGTGACATTTGACTAGGAATTTTATTCACACCTGCTGCCAATGCCTGAGTATATGCATGTTATTTTTTGTTGTCTACAGCAGGGTCTCCTGTTCACATTGCTTAGTTTCTGCAATGCTGCTGCCTAGATTGACTTTGTTGCTTTTTTAATAATGGGGGAAGAAACCTCAGAACCATACACAGCGTTCAAACCCCAGGCAGCTGGAGGAAGAGAACTGAGCTCCAAAGAAAATAGAGAGAAAAAAGAAAAAATAGAAACCTGCCTTCTGCTGAGAAACTACGGAGGACTTAGGCATAGGGTAGACAGGTTCTACCCCTTCCCAGTATCTTGAATACTTGTTTTTACCATCTTACTCTCCCGTCCCTTCACCCTCAAGTATTTTAATACATTTGTGTGGGTGTAAGTCTCTTCAGATGTTCATAAGAAGTCAAAACTAAATTCCATTCAACCAACAGTGTTGAAATCTTTGGACCCATGCCACAGACCTTTACCTATGCAGTCCTTCCTTCCATGATATGTCCAGCAACTTCTCCTTGCTTGGAAATTTTCACTGAAACCACGGGGGAGACTCCCTGTCCTCAGTTTGAAGGGCTGGGTGCTAGAGCCACTGTAATCCCAGGGAAGGTCCAGCTCTGTCCCAAACAGAGCATGCTCAGTGCAGGCAGCTCGTCAGGAAATGAAGCTCCTAAAAGCTAAACAGCCTCTACATTTTTTGCGCTAACTGCACTGTTTCAAAGGCATTTCACTTTTTACATTCTTGGAGAGTGTTTTCCCCCGAGCAGAAAATTGTCTACCTCTGACAAAAACAGCATCTTCCCGCCCAGAGCAAGGAGGAGGGAGGAGCCACCAGAGGTGGGCCACAAAATTTCAATCATGCCAAAAAGCTCATTTTATTCCCACTGATTAATGTCAGTGAAGCAGAAACTCAATGCAGCAATTACCATTTAGCAGAATTCCCCAAAGCAAGAAAGAGTACCCTGCATGGTGCCTTTGATGCTTGTGCCCTACAGGGGAGTGGCTCGCTGTTTCCCCTGTTGAGACAACCTGCTTTCCATCGGTTGAGCCCCAGGACTGAGAAGGTCCATCCAACACTGGGGGTGAAGACACAGCTCCAAGAAGCACAGTGGAACAATGCACAATTTTCCCCTATTTTATGGTATATTCAAATGCCTTGAGGGGGATGTTGCTGGAAGTGAGTAGCTGGTGAGTTATCTCTCCAAATGTATGAACAAACACAATGTCTGGGAAGAATATACAGAAGAAAATGTATCAATGACAACCAGAGCAGCTTATGTGTGCCCTGACATTGTTAAATGTGTAAAAAATGTTCCTGGGGATTTCCTTCAATGCAGTCTTACAATGTGAAGTTCAATTTATTCAGCTTGTTGAAAAGGAGGTTGAGAGGTGACTCAATCATTGTGTATAGGTAATTGCATATGGAAACAGTATCTGATAGCAAGGGACTCCTTAATCTCACAAAGAGCCAGCATAATCACGTGGCTGGAATCTGAACAAAACTGCACCAATTCAACCTTGAAATAAAACTGCTCCTGCCATTAGCGGTGTAATAGCAATTAGGGACTGGGAAAGATTGTAAGAGGAAGCTCTAGAGACATTCACTGGAGATGTTATGACAAGATTAGATATCTCTCCAACAGGTAGGTGTTTTATTCATATTCTGAGGCACATGTTACTGACTGCATATGCGGAGCCCGGGTGCACCATCACAACAGTCCCATTTTCTCTTGAGACTTCCTTCCTGCCTAGTCTTCTCTTTTATGGTGTCCGTAATATATTTGCAATATCTATAATAGTACCACAAACATAACAACCACAACTTCACATTTTGGAGCATCAGACAACCTGCAGGAATCAGAAACAACATAACTTCATATCCCCCACACACTGATTCTCGACCGATGAGATGATACACTACTTTCCTTGTTTTTCTTTCATCTTGCTTTAAATAAAAAGGGATTGGACAGATCATCAATAAACGAGATACAACACACCCAGAAAGACTGATCTGAACTGCAAAGCAGCACCAGAAATGCCCTTAGACGCATGGCTGGTGTGTATCCCTTATGTGTGCAGGCAAAACTCATACCAGCTTTGGATAACTAGGAAGGAACATCCAAAAGAAATTTCCCTGATTTTTCTGATGTCATATGTGGATAGCAGCAACAGAGCAAGAAGATACATCTTTCCATGAAATAACATTGCTAGTGGTATTTAACTGGACTTCATGCATCCAGTAGTCAGGCATCCTTTCAACTAAAATGGAATACCATGAACAGGGAGTATTTTGGTCAGTCCTAATCTGAGATGTCTCTGGGTTTGGCACCTGCTAGGGACAGATGTAAGCAACTGGCTTGAACAGAGCGTGCAGCTTCCAGAGCCAGGTCAGTTGGACAGGTTTCAGAGCTACCCCTTTTCCAGTTAGAAATGTGGGGACCGTAAAGTGAAAACTGCAAATTCAGTCAGTCTGATAAGAGCTCTCCAACATGAAGTTTGTCTCTGACATTGTTTATTAATCAAGAAAGGTGGTTGCTAGCACAATGAAAATTCATTTATGTCAATGACTGCAAAATGAGTATTATATAGTAATAATAAAAATTTGCAGTTTGGTACAGCTTAGTACATAAACAAATATTTAAACATACAAATTCACAAGTTAATCCGATTTTATGCAGCAATTTATACAAAGAGGATCCCATTGATTTTATAATTCATTTTCTGTTTGTGAAGGAAACTTTGAACTGCCTTCCCCTTTGTTCCAGCAAAGAGGAATAGAAAACTGCAAAGCTATGAAATGCATCTAGGTAGCAAGTAAAACAAACTGCTTTCATAAGCCTGACAAAATGCGTAGTTGGTTATTATTCTAGGACAGCCTTTGAACAGAATAAACCAATCTTGTAAAATTTTCATAATATTCATTATGGATCTCTCAGGGTTTGACTAGTCTCAAACATCCCCCAAATCCTGGTTCCTAACACCATCAGATAACTTGATATTCTATATTTCAGGTAAGTTGTTATCTCTTGAAGAAAAGGAAGATGTAGATGTGGTTTCTAGTCCAGGTTTGGGGCAGTATCTGTGCGGCTGAATGGCAAAGCGTTGCCTGCAAGAGCCAGGCCTTAAAATCACTATAACGTTCTGCTTCCTGCACTTCTGAAATCCCTGGTCTGCTGCCCCTCCATCGCCCACCTTGCAGAGAGGCACAGATCACAGCTATCATGATGGGTATTGGGAAAACAGATTTTTGTATACGAGTGGACCAAAATTTTTACAGAAGTTCCTTTTATAGCTGGTATTTGCAATATACTGCATGTCACATTAAAATTAAATAACAAAAATATCTCTCAGAATGAAAGAGACATGTGAAACTGGGAATTAATGATGAAAGTTACAAGGCTTAATTCCATTTCTCCAGCTCACAGATGCAACTCATAGAGGCTTCGTAACTGTGTATTTGAGGTGCAAACCGTATTCATGTAAAATCATTACTCCAAATCAAAGTTGTAAATGTTCCGAAGGAATTACGTTGTTATACTAGTCACTGAGTAACAGAGACAATGAAACCTCTTGACTTTGAGTCACACTGTTTTATTTATAATGTTCAAATACAAAGATTTGCTCTTCGGTAAGTATACAAATGTTGACAAAAAGCAACTGCGGGGTGAAACAAGCGATAACAGACATCGCTTTGCTAAAGGATAAAAAATTGCCTCAGCTTTTAACCGAATCACAATTCAGAACACACACTGAAATAGCCATGAAATTAAAGGAAAAAATGTACTCAAAAGATTCAACCCTGTGGGTTGGGTTGTTTCGGGTTTTTTTTCACTGATATACGTGTATAGAATACATATATGTACAGGCTGACTCATTATTAGGTGCTTCACTCTTTCAAAAAGCATTTAAATATCCTTTCTTTTAGAATACATAACTATAAAATATGATGTCATTCTGTAGCTCTTAAATTCTTTTCTACAATCATTCAAAAATGACAGTCACAGCAGACCCTGATGTCAGCATCACATATTCTACTATAGGGCAGAATGGGAGATAATGTGGGAATGGCAGTTCCAAGGCAAACCGGTCACCTCGTAGGTGCTCACTCTCTAAAATGGACCAGAGATAATAAAGATGAGATAGAGAAGCAATACAATAATAAAAATTTTATCTTTAATCAGAAAGTTTCATCCAACCAGCCTACAACTGTTGCTTGGGGAGAGAGAATCCTGTGCCACATTACCAGAAATTAAAAATAGAAAGAAGCAAATCAAGCAATAACAACTTTTTTGTTGTAACATGAGGGAAGACACTATTAGAATAAATATTAAATAATAGCCTGAGTCATCTATTATTGTTCAAGTTATTTTAAAGTAACTTCTCTCGATGTATTAAAACCTGCTAAGACTCCTAATTACATTTTTGTACAGAACACATATAAATCATGTTAGTTTGCATGCTTCAAGGTGAAATGAGAAAACAGTCCTTGGGAACATTTTTTCTCTTGGTCTTACCATATCTAATCCCAGATGTTCTCATTGCATCTAACATTGTTAAATAATTGGGGAAAGGTTACGCAGTGTGCCTGAAAAAGACACAAACATTGTCTGTAAACACATATTCACTCACAAACAAACTTTAATATTCTGGAGCAGCATATCCTATCGCAAGCCTGACATTTTTTTATCAAATATTGTCAGGAGACCTGACAGCAGAGTTAGCAAAACTTCACCAGACTGCAGCCTCCAGAAGGACTTCTCTTCTTCCACTCACACCTTTGACTTCTTCACTGAAAAGTCTCATTTCTCACTATCTTTTATGAAGTTTCTTGCTAGAGACTAACATGCCTTGCCCCATTCCCACTTACAGAGACACCCCTTTGGCAGCCCTCTGCCAGCACAGAACAGTTGCGGTCACTCACAATAATACTGCAGCTTTAATAACCTGAGGGCTTAAACCAAGTCACAAATATTAAACCAAGCCTTTTTTCCAGTTACAACATGAATGTATTTAAAGGAATATGTACTTCAGAGATTATATCAAGTTATTTCTAAACGTACCTTGTAATGTCACAGTCAAGCCTCGTAACTTTTAGAAAGTTGATTTAAATTTGACCACAGGAAGAAAAAAAAAGCTCATTTAAAAAGAGAGGCTTTCTCAAAACTTACCTACAAAGGATATCTGTTTCTTTAGATGTTATAAGTGCGATACAATAACAAAGAACATACATTGAACTAAAGTTGAAGCAGGCTGCAAAGCATTAAAGGAATCTGCAAGGAGCTTTCTGCCAACAGCATTCAATGGCAGAGAGAAGAAGGGAAGCAACAGAGACAGAAAAAGGTGTCAGGGATGAATTTCTGGCAAAGAGATCCTATATATGAGAAAAGTTCAAGTAAGAAAGAAAGAAACTAGAGAAGGCATCAAAAGTAGCAGAGGACAGCTTCTGCCTTTTTCAGTGAACTGACAAAGGGGCAAGTTATGGAAGAAAAGGTTAATTTAATTAACAAAATATTCAGGTGCAGACATTACTTCATGTCTGTTGGCTGACAGGAAAATAAAAAAAAATTCTGATCAGAGTTTAACATAACCTTTTCATTACTAAAAGGTGGTATTTCATCTTCTTGTTTGTCTATTTAGCCACTGGCGATCACACACTGCATCTTCACTATCCGTTCCCTGAAATGCCTGGTCTGTGGTTACGTGGTTTCCATAAGTAATTGACTGACCTTTACTTCAAGAACAGGAGTGCAGCTGCACAACAAAAGCATTTATAAAATACAACAATGCATGTAATTGAGAGCTTTAATCGGGTAACAAAATTGTATGTATGTCCCCTATGACCCGATAGGATGAACCTGAAGTCGTTTCTATCTCTGAGCGGACTCAATTTATTCCTGTCAGGGTGGGAGGGGAAGCCCCTGTTGTTGTCTCCAACATAGATCATAGGAAAGGAAAATAGTTAGAATAATCTTGCCTTTGTAGTCCTTTTCCCCTTTACTGCAACCATTCCTTTAGTTTCTCTTCCCAAGATCAATGGGAGTTACACACATGCACCACCTTGTTGATGGCCCTTGTTTTCCCTGCTTACCTGTGTGAGGAAAGCAGCTCCTCCCTTGACAGTGCGACAGCCCAAGGAAGCAGTAATTTTCAAAAATTGACATATTTTGTGTTGACCATAGCAGCCTAGTGAGCAGCCAGGAGTCAAAAGAACCTGGCTGAGGAGGAGCGAGGGGAGCAGCTGCAGAAAGTCACTGCACTCAGTTTCCGAAGGAGTCCACTAATCTCGGGATACAAGCTATCATCCTCACAAATGCTTATCTAAGACAAAAATCATATATTATTTAGCAATTTTTCCCAAACTGATTATTAAAAACAATGATCTAAAATTAAGAAAACTGATTCCCAATCATGGGACTCAATCCCATTCCAGGCATGACAAGTAACTCACACATCTGAGCAAAAACTAGAGCATATGGTATGAGTAAAGAATAAACTGGCAGTCTTCAATGCATATTCTCATCTGAAAATGGCATTTATGGTTTCCTGTATATATGCTTTTGTCATGCACAAACCTGACATTACATATTTCTGTGAATCTGTTAACACCAACAATCACTCCAGTGCCTCCAAACCCTTCTAGAATTGCTTCCCCATCTGGATTATCCAAACAAATTGAAAATATTTATGGCAATCATTTCTGCCTTACTTATGACAGAAATTTTGTTCAGTTTGTTTACTTTTAATATGGTTCAGGCTAGAGAGGCACCTGCTATGATCAAGCCCATCTTTCTTGTGGAGTTGAAAAGCTCAACCCATGGAATGAGCACCTTCAGTGGCACATCACAGTGATGCTCCCTACACAAAGAGCGCTTCACATTGCAGAGGGAAACCTAGAGTCTCCACTTTGCAGACTATTTCTAAAGGAAGCAGCATTCTTTATTTATTTACTGTATATCTCCTCTGCGTTTTTTTTTTAAAGACATTAAAGATGTTACTTATTGCTTATGATGGGAACCAGTCATTCCTACACTTTCTCTTTGTAAATCCACATACCTCACCTGATTCTTTGAAATTTCAATTATATAAAAAAATGTGGTTGTAGGGGCTGCCATCACTCCCAAGAAAAGAAATGACAAATTCTTCTGATATAACCAAACTAAGTTCATCTGTAATGTTGCTAAATCTCATGACATTTATTACATGTTATGTAACATTTGGTATATACATTCTTTAAAAAGTTAGCTCTTGAGATGGGTCACACAAGAGTAAGTACTGTGCCTGGAACCAGAGAAAACGAAAATATAAATTCTAAATATTCAAACCATGAAGAAAAAAACAGTCATTTCTTCAATTCATTGTTTTAAAATCATAATTTTCATTTAACTTCCTAACTAAGAGGGAGAAACAGGGAATAGAGGACTAATTTTGAGCTTATATTCACAGCTTTTGAAAGCCTGCAACTAACACCTGAAAGCTTCTGTGTTCCAAAATATTTCTGAATTTAAAATTGGTAGAGGAAGCATGAAGATTGGTTATCTGCAAGGAACACTGTGCTAAGAACAATAGCTCTTAGTAATAGTAATAGTTGTGTTCATTGTGGAAAAGTAAGAGTCTACTGTTATCTATAGTCCAATCTACTGTCGTCACACTAATGATACAGAATTTTAGAACAGTCTTTTTTTTTAACTCAAAAAATTCTAACATTCAACAAAGCTTGGCAGCATCATCATTACAAACAAAATCCAATACCTAAATTATACATGACCTGATTTCAGCAAGAACTTTTTTTATTGCTACAGAAGCCAAAGCACAAGTATTGCAGCTGGTCAACAGTTCATAATCGTGCTCCCAGAAACCAAGGCAGGGTCCATTTCACAGATCAGGACCCTTCGTAATGTGTCATTGAATACAACATTGCATACAAGAACCATATAATATATGCTGCACATTTAACACTATGTAATAACTACAGATAAGTATTGCTTACCTTCCAGTGTTGAACAAGGGGATTAATGCTGGAACTCCCAGTGGCAAGCACCAAGTCATAGCACTTATGAATAAAGTACTGCTATCATACTGTGAATCAAAAGCTAGGGATTTTAGCACATTGTCACGAACAAAAATGTGGCTTCTTATGGTAGTCTCCAAAAACCAGCAAAGCCTATTGCACTTTGGTAGTTTTGAAGTTGTTTTCAAACAAAAAGACAGTAGCTTTACAAATCAAATCTTACCTCCAGCCTGCCACCCTAATGACCTACATTTAAGTTTATTCACTGCTTTTACAAAACAATTCCATTCAGTCATATCTGCAGTCAAAAATATGAGTAAAGATTTTTAAAAGTGATGTTTACTTCACCTACTTCAGTCATAATCCTTATAGGTTTTACAGTACCTTTTGTGTTTTGAAATGAAAGTTCCTGCTTGGACTGCAGCAGAATTCAGCTGCTGGGGAAACTCTTCCATTGCACACTTGCTGTTTCATATTATAATAGTGCATTTTGAAGATGACTGCATAGATATAAAGTAAGTAAACACAGTTCTTTTAAGGCAGAAAAGAAGCTGGAGGTTGCACTGCAATTTTCAACTCACCAAATTTTAAAGTACTGCGCAGCTCAGAAGTTACACTAAATATGAAGGGAAGACATTCACTCTTTTTCTGTAAGATCACACACCCCTCTTCTTAAAAAAGCCCAAAATCAAGAAGAAAATTAACTTGTTCTTACAAGGACAATGATAAGCAATGTAACAGAAGTCAGTATCTCAGTATCTTCTCAAAGCAAACCTTTTTTTTTTTTTTTAAATATTGCAAGGGTTGAAAGAAAAAGCTTAAACTTTTCTAAAAAAATAAATTATTTTATTATGTCACTTTCTGTCCCCAAAACTCATTGAAGAACCTTCAGGACAGGGAAAGACCAATACAAAGCATAGCACAGCAGACACATGAAACAACGGTGTTTTCTATTATAAAGATGAAATTCTGAAGTAACTTCCTTGTATTGTAAG
Source organism: Steatornis caripensis (assembly GCA_013398225.1). Taxonomy (NCBI): domain Eukaryota; kingdom Metazoa; phylum Chordata; class Aves; order Caprimulgiformes; family Steatornithidae; genus Steatornis; species Steatornis caripensis. Next base: position 157,985 of record VZSC01005262.1, on the reverse strand, counting down.
ATAAAGATTTATTTATCATCTCTAATGAGCAATGCTAAGACAGACTTCAAAGAAGAAAAGGAAAATGTAACAACTACTAATATCACCGACAAATGCCCTAGATAGCTCCTGCAAACTGAGAAATCATATTTCTGAAATATTTCACAGTTGCAAACTTTTAGAATCTGATTTTCCTCTTTTTAAAATGGTAACTAACATTCACTTTTAACTTTGGATGAAGGCTTACTCTTACTCTTACTCCTAGCTGCAGTGTGTTCTCTTTGGTCTCCAGCGTCTGCAAGCCACAAGAAACACATATTTAGTATTAACATGGACATCACATTCCAGAAATAAAAATACATTAAAAAAATTAGGCATCAGCATCACCATTGTTCCACGGGTTACCTTACGTGTACTGATCCCCAAGTGAGCAACTGCAGAGCACTTTGCTTCTGCTGTGTGAGAGAGGGCGAGCCTCCACACTGCATCTGACTAGCTGGGATGTTTGCTAGCTCCACGCACACCTGCATATGCAGACACGCTGGGTAGCTCTGGAGAAGCCAGGTCAGGGATGTCAGTGCCCACCATACTCCTCACTAACAAGTAAGACAGGATCTGACCTGGCTGTGTGCAAAGCCATTTGGCAACACGCAGCTCCTTAGCTTGTTGGAGGACCCACATCTCCAGGGGTCACTGCCTTCCCATTACCCTGCACGGTAGGGGCTGGGTGCCAAACCCAGGCAGAAAAGGCTTCAACATCCTAAAGCACGTACACAAAGAGCTGCGGACATCCACGCTACAGCAGAGCCCAGGCTGGCCATGAGCAGCTCCGTCTCCAGCTGGTGCAAGGAGCTGGTGAACAGCAGCTGCTTGTTCAGAATGGAGAGGTCACGACGGTGGGTGCGCAGGTCTGCCGGGATGTAAACCCGGTATGCCGGGTGCACGTGCCAGCTGGAGGTGCGAACACCAGTTCTTGAACTTGTCAGCAAGAACCCTTCATTTTTAATTTCCTATGCTCAGCCACATAACGAGCTTATCTCAACTCAAGTGCTCTGTGCTTTCTAAGTGGGAAAGGCTGTATCTCAGCACAGCAGCTGGCCTGCCTACCTTGATTGCTCTTGGCTGAAATAATGGAAAAGTGAACACTTTTGGCTTTTTTCACCCCCACACCGCTCCACTCTGCCTCCGCTCTTGGCGTTTCGCTACTGAATACTGAACCCACTGCGCAACGATGTAGCTGTTCATCTGCTATACTTTCAGGACTACTACCAAGGACAGTTCCCAAAACACTGGGCAACACCAGCTGCCCACCACATCCTTGCTTCTTGTGGAATGCATTCCTTCAAAAATGCTAATTATAGACTTGCTCTCGTGGCTTTTGTCCACCAAGGTGAGCGACTTGCACACACACACAAAATGAACGTATATAACCATATTTTTCACATACAGGGTTTCAAATAGCAAAGGAAACAAAGAACTACAGTTAAATTTCCCCAAGCAAACTCCTTTTCACTCCAAAAAACTTACGCTAATTAGCATTAAATATTGTATTGCAAAGAAACTCTTCTTTAATAACATTATCACAATTTTAGCACCTTTCAAAGAAGAATTTTCTTAGAAATGAGTCAGAACCAAAGACATTTGAGCACAATTTTTCAGTAACAAAACATATGTTGTATCTCAAAGTCTATATGTTAAAGCTGCTTTTCCGGAGGGTGGCATTTGCAGACACACAGCTACTGAATCTTTTTGGCTGACCTCATTTTGTTTATACGATTGACTATAAGCTATAAATATTTATTATGATAATTTATGTGGTTTGTATTTTAATTACTATGACGTGCCAACATAGCAGGATAGACACTTTGTTGGAAATGCAAATCAAATTCCAAAACTAATAAACCAAGTCAGGGGGACATTGTCTAGAAAATGTCTTAAATCTTCTAAGAGGCTGAACAGATGATGTTAGGAAGGTGCAGTGCTACTTCACACTCCCTGCCTGTACTTTGTGTTTCCCACCTGAACTCCTCCACATAGGTCCCGGCGTGGCTCTGTGGCAGCTCCCACCTCCCTTTGGGTATCAAAGGTAGGCAATAAAGAGCAAGGCCTCTTCACCATCTCCCAGTTCCTCACCTCACCTAAGCTCGGAGAATTGCACTAGGAGTACGTGTTTGTGTACAGGCTCGTACAGACATGCTTGCAACAACACCATCCCCTTGTGTTCACACGTATGGGGGCTCATAAGGGAGTATCTCAGTGACTTTCTGTAGCATTCAACACGATGTGCACACATTAATTTGAAGTGGACTTGGTAGCCCATATTAAAAATACCTCCTCAAAAAACGCCAAGTAAGAATTAAAGAACATGGTGAGTGAAACGCGTTCAAATATATATTTTTCTACAAAGGTAACTACGATTTCTGCTCATGAAATTACTATTGACTATTTGACCTTCTGTTGCTATTGTGCATTAGCGCGAAGAGCTGTTTCCCACTGAAATTCTGGAAACTGATGTATACAGAGGGGTTTTTTGCTAATTATACCGCTTACCAAAGTGACAGCCGGCAACCCTGTCAGTGTTCTCTTTGTGGCCTGAAAGGTTTTGCTCCACAGCTGGAGGGAGTCCCTCCCAGTTCATTAAATCCAGAACGAAATTAAAGGCATCCTCATTCACAGAGTAATTCCTACATAACTGAACACTCCTCTAAAATGTTAACATTTTACACAATAGTATAAAAATAATAATGGGAACAATACATAGAAAACTGCTATTTCCTAACAAATCCTTACCAATCTACATCCTAAGGACAGAAAAACATAAAAGACAATTCTAAAGTAATTTTGACAGCATAACCCTTGCTAACGCAATTCGATCTTCCTCTGTTACTTTTTAAAAGCAAGTTAGACTGGAAGAAGAGGTACCTGCTTACAAATGTATATGCCTCAGTAGTAAGCAGCACTCTCCTCTGCAGCATTTTGTTATTCCACCTAAGCTCTAGTAAGGTCTCCTGTTACCAGGGCATTGTAAGAGCTTCCATCTCATTTGGAGAAGGAAAAAAAAAAAAGCCAGATCAAGTATATTTAGCTTTTTTTTTTTTACATACAGAATTGACAAGTGTATGAAACTCTCCTTCCACCAGAGATTGCATTTTTACATATTCAGAAATCAGTCTGACTTACGTTTCAAATCTTCACAATGTGTGAAGAACTTCTGACGATAGCTTAAGTGAGTAAGTGGGTAACGCAGCAGATATGAGCAAACATTATGATATTATGTATGATAAAAAAACCATGTAATTTTCCAGAATAGCTTCCTGCCTAGATGTATACGTTCCTGAATTTCCATCTAAATGGTAAACTAAATGTTCTAAGCAGACAAAAATATCAGACTAGAAACCTTTATCATGTCAAAGGCTATTTTATGCACTTACTAGTGTGTTTTTTTTAATTTTTTTCCTTTTTCAACATTAAAGGACTTCATGTTTGACTGCAACCAGCATAAGATCATTTTTTATACAATCACCAAAAACCATATAGGGGAGAGATCTGATTGCCTAGCTCTCTTTAGGCAAATGGTGATTTTGATTTGCCTCTGGTAATACTGCCATTAAAATTGTCAGTGCACTAGATTGGCCTGTACATGATACTGTTTCGCACAGTGAGCCAGAGACAATGAATCAACCATGTGCATAAATGTCATTTATCATCTATAATTGTCCTGTTATTTTCCAGGATTAAATAGCCAATATTGCAGTTGAGCTTACAAAAACATCAGTTTTATAGATTATCGCGTGATAAGTACTATTTTTAAAAGCCAATTTTTCAACAAGGCAAGCAATCTGTATAAAAGCATTTGTGGATTACATAACAAAATATTTAAAAGCATTATATATCATATAAATGGGCAGCCAGGTATGCTTGTTGTAGAATTGCAATTGTGTAGTATGTTTACTTTTGCCATTACACTTAGTCTTCTAAACATAAATATGATCTACAAAGTCACAGATATACCAAGCTTTATGTTCCTCTAACTACCACTTAGAAAGACACGAATACCATGGAATGACAGAATTTCAATAAATGCAATTAAAACTACAAAGAGCATAACATCAAACTCTTACAAACATTGTAAAATCTTACTTTAGCTAAAAAAGGTATCTGAATGGTATCTGAAATATAAAACCATATTTAAAACTAAGTAAATCTTAAAATCCTGCTCTTTTCATATAGCTAAGTAATAATTCTAATTACATTATACATCTTAAATTATTTTGGTAAAAGCTCATAAATATGGAAGTTTAAGTATGATATCATGGATGACAAAAACCAGAAGAAAATACAAATACTCCATAATTTTAAATACAAGTTTAATCCTATAGGGCCTAATTAAGAGCTAAACATTACTATGCAGTTATTTCTATGCGGGAAAAATACAAAAATCAGATTGGTATTTTTGCCTTGTTGTTTTGTTTCACACAATCTCTAACTGTACCCATTTCCTTTCCTCCTAACCTCGGCGCAGCTTCACTTTACTCTCATCTCCTATCTCTTCAGACCTCTTCCTACACATTTGAAATTATTCTTGTGCTCAACAAAATTTGGGGGCTAATACAAGATGTTCGATGTAAGAATAGAGAAAGGATACTTTTCTCCAGGGCAGTAATGAAACAGTTTTCATTACTGCTTTCTTCCTTAAAAGGGGGAAGAAATCTGTTTTACTGAATCTAGCCTTCACTAATTAATTTTTTTATTCCAGATTTTCTATAACACTCACTATGCCTGATCATGGTAACTAATTATCATGTACCATCCTTAGAAAGCACATGTTAAACTAGCCAGGCAAGAACTTTGTAGATTAGCATGCCGTGTTTAAATAAGCAACATAGTATTATTACCTGCTTACCAGAATCTGCACAGTAAATTCACTGGACTAAAAACACCCTACAGTAGATAAGGCAGCCGCTCCTCATGCTGCTCGTGTGCTTCAACTGTATAACTTAAGAAGCAACAAAATAGAGGAAACTTTCCATGTTACAAGGAACATCCTCAATTAATGCAAAGTAGGGTGATCGCGTGTTTCAGGAGTGTATTAATTAAACAAAAAACCTAGAAAGACAAGGAACAGCACATCCTGTTGGTGCATCAAAGACAGCATCTGCCTCTTCAGTTCTGCTGATTACCACTGAGAAAGCAAATTTCCTTTGCCAAAGATCCCCCTAAACCACAGAAAAACCCACCAAGCCCTCAGGACTGTAGTTATTTCTAGGCAGCATCAGCTTAAAATTATAAACTAGTTTCAAAGAGTCTATCGAACACATTTGGGGTTTTTCTTCCCCAAAAATATCCCTTTGGTTCTTTGCATCTGTAGGGCTTCAGCCACCAGCCATGCTCACCCGGTGTCTGAGTGGGGCCATCGCGGTGAGCTGGAGCTACCAAAATTCCCACTCTCAACATCGAATGCGTGGAAAAGGGAAACAACATGGAGTCCCCCTTTACTGGCAAACCTCCATGCCCGTAATCCAGGGATGCTCCTGCAGTCCTCACCTGCTGCAGGCTTGTCTTAGACAGACAACACCATGCCTGCTTGCTTAGATTTCACCTTAAATCTGTGTCACATGAAATATCAAAGCACTGTGTCTCAGAATTAGGGACTATCCTAATACTGGGAACTTTTCTCAGGATTTACATTCAGCTGTGTTTGCTGGAGGCTCTGCAACCCACTGAACTTTTATTAAAAAAATTTAATTGCTACTTGTAGATTTTTTTTTTAAATTGAAATAATTTTACAGGATGCAATGGAAGCAATGGTGTTTAAGCACTCAAGAGCTGTCAAGTGAAAGGATGATTTTAACTACTGTTTATTTCTACTCTCAATTTTTTAATCAGGCCTACAGACTAGAAGGTCGTACATACCCGCAAGGCCACTGAATCCACAGAGTCTATTTCAGCTCAGGTAGTAACTCCTTCCTTTGTGCCCAAATAAATAAAAGACAGAAGGATGTTGCAAATATAATTTGGTTTCCTTTGCTCTCATTGCAATTAGCAGCAAATCATATTTCAACTTTTTGCTCATTATTCTGCATTAATTATAATACAAGAATGGATGAATTTGTGTGAACAACAGTAATTTATGATCATTTTTAGTTAATAATTGACTGCGCATCACTTCTGTGAAGTGAATTTGAAGCTACCTGCCTCATCTATAGGACATTTTTAGTGCATTTATCAGGTTTCTCTTTCCTAAATTATTCTATCTGGCACCAAGAGTAGGACAGTACGTGATGCCCAGGGATGTTTAAAAACACTTTCTAGCAGTGAAAACCATTAACAATAAATCCTAAGCCTTCAGTTCACTGCAAACTTTGTATATAATTTATAGGAGATGTGGTAAAGCCCATTCTGGTAACTAACCAGATGTGTGATTTCACAGGCGCAGTTCAGGATGTGGGTGAGCTCCTGCCCCAAGCAACCCACTGCTGCTCGCAGCCCCACCCCAGACATGCTGGGCTGCAATGGGCACAGTCAGGGGGACGTGCTTAATTTTAAGAAGCAAAAGGAAAAAAAAACACACCGTCCTCTTGCTGATTTTCCACCTTGAAATAAGCCCTTTTCGTTGAAGTAGGATAAATTCAAGCAAAATATGACTGCAGTCTCTTTCTCTTTAGGAAAATTGCAAAACAGACAGGATATTTATTAAATTCACATACCATCCCTACACTGATGGCTGACACATGGTAGCATTTTTAAAATAATTCCTAAACCAACTGTAAGAGTATGCAATCCTGTTAATTACTAGCAGGTAATTCTTAAGAATATTTGAGCGAAATGCGATCACTTTGCAAACATACTGATTTATAAGTGCTTTGTCTCATTTGAGATCAATACATACTCAATATCCACATCCACTAAGGAAACTTCAAAAGCAACTGAAAACTTCAGCAAAGAATATCCCAGCCACACTAATTCTTTCAATGGCTTTCCTCAGGGAAAAGAAGTGCACTGCCTCAAGATCACCATTTTTAACAAGAACAGGCTTTCCTCATACCAGGTAATTTCTCAAATAGCCTTTCACATCTACTGCATTCAGACTTCACTTGGTTACAGGAGTCAGGTTGCAAGAGGCACTTAATTTAAATTTTATTATTTTGGCTAAGAAGCTTTGCAGGTAAAAATGTTCTGGAATCTAATAATGGTTAAAATGCTGCTTAATTTGATTTTTCTTCCTTAAATAAAGGAAATAAGAGCAGGTCACATGTGGAAGACAAGAAGAAAAAATGAGACACTGAAATCAGGATTCACAAATGTAAGCCAGCCCCGACAGCTATGTTTTTGGATCAAGTGGATAACCTGTTGGCTTTTTATAAATGGGGAATGAACTAAATTCATGGCTATCAAAAACATTAGAATTTGAGTTTAAAGAAGATTTAAAAGCCTTTATGAAGACATTTTCCTTAATGAGGAACATTAGCCACTTGCATTACTTCACTTTATAATGCTGAGGAAAACCTTCTATAAAGGGTGAAATAAATTGAATTCTGGCAACATATTAAATGAAAGACAGCAAGTAGCCAAAGATCAAACAAAAATTATTTTTTCGAATGTATTCTCTACCACATGGAAGTCCTGGGTTTCTCTGTTGTTTTCCAGCATAAAGCAGACTCAGGTGCGTGCATTCAATTCTCCATCAAAATCTGTAAACTCACTAATGCTATAGCTCTAGACGTATGCAAAGCTCAAAACTTCCAAGAAGTGGCTGAGACTTGATCCTACATCTTGATCTGCATTGAGCCTGTTTGGTAGGAGGACAAGGAGAGCTCAGAGACAGTAACATAATTTTATTAGAATAATACTGTACTTTACCATTAATCAATTTCTGTAGAGTTAGGAATGAGAATCTCTATTATTAAAGGAAAAGTCAACAATAAGGACATGAAGGTAGCTCACTGACCTACCATACATATATATGTATATTCAGGAGTAAGGTTTTTATATTAATTTTCCTCTGCAATTATAGGTGTTGCGTTATAAAACAACCATTATTTTATTTTCTGTTGTCTAGCAGGGGTGTGAGCATCACATGCCGTGCAAAAAATTCATTGGGCCGTGATCTAAAAGAATTTATCATTCAAGAATTTCAAGTCCTGTTAGAGCTATTGTGTCGAACTGATATTCTGCTTGCATGGCATGGTGGTCTTGTTGCAAGAATAATGAAGCAAGGAAGGTATGAAACATGTTGGGGGAAAACTTTCATTATAAAAGTATGTCTTACGTAGCTTTGTTTTCATGCACAACACTGACAAGCAGAAAAAGTAAATCAGTATTTTCCGATAACTCATCCTTATTTAAAATAATCTAACTAATTAAGACTCTGATTCAATTACAGCATCAAATCAAGTTCCCAGAAGACAGCAATGGGCTGATAAGGCCTTTTGAAAGCACAAAACTAGACTGCAATTATGTTCTACAAGGCTTTTCTTTCAAAGAGCCGAGCTTCCCAGAGGAGGTCTCAGCAAGGTTGTTTAGTTCCTGCACGTGAGCCTAACCCCACACATCATCCAGGTACTAATGACGTAACTGTCATCTCAAAAGTTAGGGAAGGAGGGCAGGAAAACTGCACATCAAACCAAACCAACCAACCAACCAAAAAAGTTAAATAAAGGCTAACACAGTAATGAATAATTTCAAAACGTAAGAGGCAAACTTACTCTTTTTGGAAAACCACGTACCTGGGCATGTGATCTGCAGCCAAAGGTTAGGCACTTTTGAGCATCTGGGCTGTAGCCTTCTTTAAGTAACATTTCCAAACACTGCTGAATGCATGGGGATGACTTTGTCTGCTCCCTTGTCACAGATCCCATCACCATTACCAACTCCAGAATACTGCAAATACTTGAAGTCACTAATTATTTGTGAGGCATTACGGAACAATTACATTTTCATTTCCTGGTCATTTCTCATACAGTCATTAAGAACAAAATCCTATCTTAAGAACAAAATCCTATCTGTTTTTTCCACTGCTAAGTTTACTTAAAAAAACAGCATTATCATCGAATAACATGACCATAACAAACAGTGTGCTTTGGCACTGATTTACGTCGTTGACTGGCTGTATAGACTACACTGCACACACAGGCTCAGGTGCCTCTAAAACCTTGTATTCCATCATTCTAAGTAGGCAAACAATAAACGTGTTTTAATTAGAACCAGAGACGGATATTCGATTTTACCCAGCAATACTGAGTGCCTGTGGTGTGCATTTAGGTGCAGGCTTCTCTGGAGTTTGGAGATGAAGCGACCAGGTGAGCTGCAGAGAAAGTTAGTATTTCCTTCTGTTGAACAGCGCTTACTGAGATACTGAAGCAGAAAACTCATCTTATTTCCTAACTTGTCCCTCTGACCTGCATCCTGCCCAGCTAATGAGGATTGGTGGACAAACACTGGTTCCTTTGATACTCAGATTTATCAATGCTGCTCAGAGATTGCAAGCTGTGCATTGTTGAAAGGGCTACGAAGGCAGTATTTGATTTAAGGATGTTTCTAGTACTGACAACTTTGCCAACTCACCTTTCATTCCTGAAAAGTTGAAGAAAAAAAAGCAGCGCACTCAATATCTGTTGCAGCCTGACCTCCTCATCAGTCTGAGAAGAGTCCTCAATCTGACACAGAGCTTCAATGACAGTTCAGCTGATGATCCCCTTTTGCTAATGGCTAAGCATCTGCTGATAATTTCACAGTTTTTAAGTATCTTTAGCCTGTCTTAAATACCTTTGTTCCTAAGTGCTGCCAGCCACATGCAAATCACGGGGTTCCCAGGAGGGGTTTCTCTGTGGTGACCTGCTACTCTGGGAATTGCTTTCCACTCTTGGTTTTCTGCTGCAAAAAGTACTTATTTCATAGGGATTGGGCAAATCTATAAATACAGCAGGAGTCTGGGAGGTCTGGATCTGCCCCTTGGCATGGCCATCCCGTGCCGCGGTCCGTAGGGCAGTGGCTTTTTCCTTGGCAGTTGATGTTTGCACCTGACAAAACAACCGATACGCTGCACAGAATCATAAAATAATTTAGGTTGGAAAAGACCTTTAAGTCCATCGAGTCCAACAGTTAACCTAACACTGCCAAGTTCACCACTAAGACCACTACCGTTACACGGCACAAAATAAAGAATAAATTGCCTTTAATTGGTATTTAGTGACTTCATGGAGTGACCTCACCATTTAGCAGTTTGTCCATAGTAATGAGAACCATTAGAAGGTTGCTGCTGTTGAAGCTGTCACTGCCGTGACATACTTGCATAGCAAGTGACCTTCCTGACTTCTATATGTGTGGCTTGGGGCAACAGGTTTCCTCTTTTCTGTGTAGGAAAGAATTAACTTATCTTCAAAAACCAGGATTTTAAAGAAGATTTGGGGCTGTATACCTTCTCCAGACCAGCACAATGGTTTGCTGAAGACACACTGTATTGATCACCCTATTTTAAAGTTAATCGTAAAATACTAAAATATTTAATCCTTTGGTATTAGTTATGTATGCTGCACTGTTAAAATTGCACTAAAATAACACGCTACAGAGGAGAATCGCTTTCTTCATGTAGAGGACATTGCCATTATTCAATATGCCAGTAATCTTCCTCAGCTGAAGAGACTGTTAGGTTCATACAGCTGCAAATTATTAGCAGTATATTGTACGCTAATAATAAAAAATAAGTAAGATGTGGAACTATAAATCATATTCATTGCTTATTACTATCTACAATCCTCCTTAAGCGTTACATATGGTTTTGTACTCCTACTGTGAAAGAAGATAGACCAGGAGGCACCAATCCAGCTCCCTGAAAAATCAGGGCAACAGCAGATAAACAATTGGCAAACATGCTGGAGGAAATGGAATGGGATGGATGGTATTTCTTTAATATATATTTCTCTACAGGTATTGACAGACCGGTTCAAGTGATTTCTCTGGTTAGGTTAAGGCACTCTCAGGTTTAATAGCAATACATTTATTTTTAGTTGAAAGGAATAATTGCTCTTAAGTTTTACGTCTATGTGAATGAAACTATTGCTATCATTTAAGGACCAGAGAGACATTATCTTCATTGAATATCCTGTTATAGGAGCAATGTCATCAGAATCAAACCGCTTTGCTAGTGCTGCTGAGGGTGGTTAATAATACCATGAAATTTGGTCTTTAATCTATTCACAGGTTTGATTTTCTATTTCTTGCTATCACTTAAGGGAAAATATATCAAATTACTGAAATAAAAAGATATAAATAATTAATAATGGTTTTGCATACCTGCTTACACCTAAAATGAAATTGAAAATATCGAAATTTGTCATTATGATGTCCAAAAGTAGAACTAAAACTGTAAAACTGTATCCGATGACAATTCAATGCAAGTTTAAAAACTCGAGCTAAACGAATGATGACCATTACCACGGGACAGAATCTTTCTTAAATTCTCCAGCTTGAGCAGCATCATCCTCACATTTCCTTGCTTGCTCCTTTCTCCAGGAGTATTTTTACTTTTTCAGTGTATCCCTAAAATAAATATTTTTGTTCTTAAAAAACACTAGGGAACTGACATAGCCTATTTTTTCCCACACATTCAAAACAGAGATCAGAAAGATGCAATATATTCAATACTCTAAATAAAAGATGAAAAATTAATGATGGAACAAATTAGACAAATTCATTTAATTTTTCACATTTGCTCATTTACCCAATAAATAGAAATGGAAATTAAATTAGTTTATTAGAACAATTAAGCTAATATATTTCTGTTCTGTAAAAACAGAAATAGTTGAAATAGGTCATATATCTCACTTATGAAGAGATACTAAACAGAACTCTTTCTCAAAACATCTCATAACAGATTCACTTCCCAAATATAATAAATGAACTCAAGTACATGCAATATTTATAATACTTAAATAATTATTGCTTCCTAACAACTGATGTAGTCTCAATACGTTCTTTTAGTGCATTTCAACTCCATTAGCATTTAGACTGCCTTATGCCTGTCAGGATAGGTTAGGGAAAAAAATCACCAGATAACAATGCAAAAAGTATACAAATGATCATTCAGCATACACATACGTGGAAGTGAGACAATAGGCTCACAGGTTATTTGACATGAAGCTTGATGCAAAGAATTTCATCCACATCAAGGATGGTGTCCATTAACATTTGCTCCATGTTGGAACAGAAACTCTGTAATGCCTGCATGCCAATTTTCAGAACCTTCTAACCCAGCAGGGAAAAAAAATACTGGCTTCTAGTAAGGGGGTATCATTTATATAGTTAAAGAAAGCAGTGAACAATTCAATGGTTTCATCACTAAATTCCCGCTGCAGTAATAATAATTATTATTCTTTTACCCTCCCCTCTCAAAGCCAAAACTAATTCATCCTAAATGACCACACATAGCTGATTACCAGGATGCTTGTAGTCTGGTCTAAAAACCAAACACACACATGTCCTGCCTTCTATTGTGCTTCATGTAAAATAAATTATTTGCTACATTGCTTAGAGACAAGACAAAATATTTCAGGCTCTGAGATGAAGATTAAGGTATGGTCAGTGAATGGAGAAAAGACAAGTACATTCCCCTTTCTTCGGTAGGCATAGCAATAGAAATCACAGTCAAGTAAACTTACCAGTACCTAATTTCTTACTCTCAGAATTAAGGCACTTTTTTTAAAACACTCATTATCCACGCAGACAACATTTATATGTGTAGGTTACTGCAAATAAAAAGAGGCAATCGCTTTTGCAAAGCAGTCAGAATTAGTGTTAACCTTACCATTTGATGATATTTAAGTGCTTAGAAGAACATTATCTCTGTGTGTTCATAAGAAAACGGTGCTTTTCTGATTAATTAGAATTTAGTCAGACCAATGTAAAAATTAATTTGAAACTGTAGGAACTTTCTTAGGCTTAGGTGTGCAGTGTAATGGTCTGAATATGTACGAGAGTAACCATTCAGACAGCTTCCTCATGTTCATCGTGCCTGACCCAGATCTTGCCAAGGCAAACTGCAGGTAACGGGGTTTTACTTCTGATTTACATTGTAGGTGGTGAGCACAGAGTCAATTCTATTAGCAGTAGAAATTATTATTTACCTTCATATCAAAGAGGATGTGTAAAATGTAACTCCATCTGCTTTCCAATACAAGTTCAGATATAAATCAATATATGAGAAAAACCTGCTAACTGTTAAGTCCCAAAAAAGCGATCATTGAAAGAAGGGGAGACCCTTCCCTCATTAGATCTACTACTGATTTGCCCTGTCAGACACTGTGAATGTTAAATGTCTCTACGTTTTGCAAATCTAAGATGTATTTGTTGGTGCGTAAGGCTTAATAAACTCTGTGCAGCTTTTCAGAAGGCCTGAAAATGGAAAGCAATGGGACTTGTAAGAAGTCCACATTGGACATCACAGGATTGCCCTGGTAAATGCCATTTCACAAGATGCACCTTTGTCTTAAAATGCCCTGAATCCCAACAACGCTAAGACAGTTCTCTTTCTCGTACCTCAGCTTATTAACACGCATCACTATAAAGGAAAGCTAATATTTGAATGGAACTGTTAAAATAGTAGGAAGCTAACTACAGTTTTGGTTTGGTATGCTCCATTTCTGGAATTTATATAAGCACACATGTTTGGAAAAAAAATCTAGTAGAAGTTTATATTAAAAAAAAAAATCAACGTACTGGCAGCCAAAGCAAGCAGCAAGGAATTCACCAAAAGCAGTCTGTGAGGGATGTTAAGAAACATTTGTGTGGAAGAAGCCTTCTAACTCCAAGAAGTCCCTAGGACAGGTACCCAGGAAAGCTTAGGTTTCAGTGTGGGATCAATAGAGAAGAATTTTTCTAATTCTTTCAACGGAAAAAAATACAGGTGTATGCATAACCATCCAGAAATTATCTAAAGTTGATTTCTCCTGACATAACATTTCTCCTTCTTCAATTTTGCTTTCAGAAGCATCTCCTGATAGCTGGAGCTCCTGCAGGTGTTCTAATGAAGCTGCTCACTCACGTGCTCACTAACACGAGCCTTTGTCAAACACACATAAACCCAAGGACCAATTAACAGTGAGGAAAAAATAAAAGAAGGAAAACTGCATCACTCTACCCAGAGGTTTGTCAAAAAATGTGCCTCGTGTAACACAAGGAGTATTAATAATTATGGACGGTAACAGACTCCCCACTCCCACAGCTGTTCAAGCTGTCATGGACATACTGGGAGAGATTAAAAAGGTGAAACCTTAGACCTGAGGCAAGGGATGAAGCCACAGCCTTCTTAGAGAGTCTGATAAGACCTCTCCTAGACTCTGAAGGCTTTCCCAGAGAGACCAATAAAGATTAAAGGTACCGTTCACTGCATGAAAACATCATACCCATCAGCCCACAACCCTAATTGAGCCTTACTGAGATGCCTAAAGAGGCATTAGTAGGCAAACATGACTAAGCACTGATTCCAAAGCCTTATATCATTCTGGCACAGTGTTGAGTCCAACCCAACCAGCCCTGATAAGCAGCTCAGTCTGGTAACCAGGATCCACCACCCTGGACTGCAGCCTCCTAAGGGCCCATAGAACTGTCTTGGAAAGCCAACGTGCAAAAATATCCATTTTTGTACTAAAAGTGCAACTGCTTCCTCAGTTATTTTGAATCTCCCCCTTTAATCTGCCTTACTGAACTGGGAAAATAAGGGACCGGCATGGCTCACAATGCAGAGTCAAAAGCTGGCAGCCTGCCTGAGCAATGCTAGGGTTTTAATGAGCGACGACCAGAATGGTTATAAAACCAAACGAGATGTTGCAAACTTTGATGTGCACTGCAGCCCTCAAGGAGACCGAGTTCTGGAGCCTTTGGAGTTAAGGAACAAGCAAAACTGCTCCTACAGGCTCTAAGATAAATGAAGTTACTACCACAAAACGTAAAGGGCCTAAAAGGGCCTAAATAGATTTGATATATTCTGCTTTGTTACAGAAAAGGCCATTCAGTGTTTCTGTAAACTGTTTTTATAGGTGAGGATATCAGTCTAGGGCAAAATCTCTTGGAGTATTATTATATTATGTTATACTATACAGTGCATTTTTTTATTCTCTTTGAAAAGCAGATAAGATGGGGTGAGCTGAAGCCAGTGGTCCCAGGAAATGAGTAGTGTAACTTCAGGAAAACCCCTGAGCAACACACCTTGGGAGACTCCAGTAAGGGTGGAATTCTCTTTCAGAGAGGATTTGGTTGATCAAAACAGATGAGAAAACAAAAACAACCAGAGTACAGCACAGTGTGTGAAGCAAAAATGTGCTGGAGCTACTCGTACCTACTATACAAGCACATCTCTAATGCAGTCAGCACAAGCTGAAGCTGCCAAGTGATCTTTAAGTTTGTTTCTAATAAGAAAGTACTGGAGTATCCCTCCCTGGAGATGATGGATGCATATACATATATGCATCTCAGGGCAAGATCTGCTGGAAGGAGAAAAGTTAGCAACTCTCAAACCAATCACCCAGAACAATGATATATGAAATTCTGTTGCTGTGAGGATCCAATAGATACCTTCCATTCAGCAACTCAAGCTGATTTGAAAAAGGTGCAGTATATTTCCTGAATACAAAGAGCGGCTGCAGCTTTACCAGTGTCACTGGATTTCCCCATCAGGAACATAATTTTCAGCTTATTTAAACTAATCCTCTGCCAACCCACACTCATGAAGCAAATATCCTCTTTGCCTAGATGCTGGTGATGCAACAAAACTTGACTAAGTGAATCGGATGACCAGAAGAGATAGAAGTAAGAATCATTATCTTACGAATAACAGCATCGCCCAAGAGGTCTTCATCAGCTTCTGCTGTGCTTTCTGACAGGGGAACAATAGCAGAACCTGTACAGGACACTGTGGATGAAAGAAAGGTCAGGATATGTATGTTCTTCCTCATTCCTCTGGCATCATTGAGGAGTCACCAGTCCACCACCAGATTTTTTGGCCTCTGTAGGAAGCGTACAAGTCCAAAGTAAGGTTTGGGCTTGCTATAAAGTAAACTTAACAAGAGCAGCACAGATGGGACAGCGTATGAACCTCTGAGTTCAAACATTACACTTCAGAGACATACGGTTACTAGGAGCTGCTGAAAATTAATGCATCACACTAAACTAGCATTCCAGCAAGGTGCAAACAAATGATGACGCTCCAAATTCTTGCTACTTTTAGAGATGATCAATATACAGACCCCACTTCAGAGTTCTTTAGACCACGGGTCAATGTATTTTATACTTTTATTTACAACAGCTGATCTGGTAACACAATTATAGTGCATTTAATTCATCTCCTGTGACATTACACTTGGCAGTACTGGGCACACTGCCATTAGTCTAGAAACTTTAAGTTTGTACATGAGGCATCTTTCACTCCATGTCATTCTCTTCGAAGAAAAAACTCATGGATACCACTGAAGCTTCCAGCTGCTTCCCTTTCCCCTTACTCCCCATTACCCCATTGGGTCATCAAAATTATTCATGACTGCACATGTTTTCTTCCTTCACAGCACCTTTTATGTTATTTTCATATCCTTCTAAATATTTCCAAAACCAACACAAAACCCACTTTGCAAGCTATGCTGGAAATTGCACTTATGTGGGAGCCTCCATGGGATGGGTACAGCTTTCAGCGTGGGATTGCAATAGATGCAGCACTACAGAGGAACAGGAGTCAATCAGCTTGATCGTGGGGAAAGAAGGGAGGCTGGAAGACAAGATAAAATGTACTCAAAATCAATGCATTGGGGACCTTCCCTAGTAGGCACTAAGCATAAAACAGGAATTAAATGTATTCTTTGTTTATCTTTACAAGTAGATTTATCTCAAGTAGGAAATACTTGAAAAACATTGTTGACTGCCCTCATGATATGCAAAATCTTTCTGCCTTTTCCATCATAGATGGGACAATAACCAACAGAGGTACTTCCACCAGGAGCAGCACCGCTTCTCCTGACCTGAGATCCTATTCACCCTGAAAGGTTTCTAAGCTTGTACAGGTGAAGAAACAAGTGGAACCACATGAATGCAGAGCACAGTTTAAACGCCAATGCAGACAACAACAAACAAGTTTTGAAGTTGAAGAAGTTGTAGCCAAAACTTCTAGGCTAATTTAGAAACCTTCTTCCTAAACCACGTTCAACATAATCAGTTCCAGTTTCAAGGTCAGAATTTTTACTCTTGCAAAAACACGTTGTGCTGCTCTTCAATATGGAGGAGGAACTTCTTTACTGTGAGGGTGACAGAGCCCTGGAACAGGCTGCCCAGGGAGGCTGTGGAGTCTCCTTCTCTGGAGATATTCAAAACCCGCCTGGATGCATTCCTGTGCAACCTGCTCTAGGCTAGCCTGCTTTAGCAGGGGGGTTGGACTAGATGATCTCTAGGGGTCCCTTCCAACCCCTACCATTGTATGATTCTATGATTCTATGGTTTTCTTACCAGCTTACCACTACATGCTCCATGAACTTGTCAATGACAGCTTCTCTTAGGCAGAGGACATTAGTCTGGAGATAAACACTCTGATCATTTTTCTTTATGGATTTTTAATCAATAATGCATTACATTTTCATTGCAATTATTTGTAGAAACATTTTTGTTGGCTCAATATACCGTTAACAGAGGAGCGTGATGGAAAATATACAATTCCTCCTACTAACAGTAATATTTCTAATCAGTTTTTATAGCAGAGCAACATGGATTTCCCCAAAAGTGATGTTTTAATATCTCCCTTCTCCCTCTGAAACACAGAGGCAGATTTGGAGCAGGCAGACAATGATCTGGTGGTTGCAGTGGACACATGAACTTATGAAGCCCACTGGCTATGTTCCAACAAATTCCCCAAAACTCAAAGTTTTCATCATTATTCTTTTTAACCAATAATAAATAATAAACATCCTCATCGCTTCAGCCTCCCTTGCCTTTCACAGAGTTCTCACTGTGCGTTAGCGTATCAGAAATGGTTTTAGCAGATTTGAGATTTTTTGTTCAGGTTGCTTTTTTAAGAGTATTTATTAACAACTTCAAAATTTTCCATACTGGCCAGGAGTTCCTTGGCTGGGCCAGGCTCCACAAGGTTGTTGCCCATACTGCTCCGCTGCCCTAAAACACGCCAGAGAATGTTACCCAGTTGATCGCTCACTGTGCCTGGTTCAGGAATAGCAAACCTCAACGTTGTGAGACTATGACAAAACATTCCAAAGAAGACAGCAATCAACTCTCCATAGAAAGATTCCATCTAGCTGCCCTTTTGAAGTATTACCCTCGAGTGATAACGCTTAAAACATGAAAGTATTTTAGGATTAACAACAAATGCTTTTGCTCTTTACATTCCTGTCTTGTATCCTCCTAACTCGGACGAAACAAACAAACAAAAAAACCAACCCACACTTAAAGAAAACTTATTTGCAACTATCACGAGCCTTTTCTTTCTCTGTACATACAAATAAAAATCCATTGCACAATGAATGGTGCCTGGCTTCTGAATAGCAAGGGCTTCTCAAAGAAAGAAACTCTCAAGCCACAATGAAAAAAGTAGTCATAGCCTAATGCAAACTGCAACGTATCTGTACAAGCAGCAGGAAAATAAAATGCCCAAAGAAGATTACCTAGAGCAAAGGTAACCTCCTCCCCTAAAAGAGAACTTGTATACATGTATTTGAGTACAGTCTTACTCTGTTTTTATTCAAAAGGCACACTCCTATTTTCATAGTCAGGTAATTTGTCAGTCATAAGGAGGGGTTACAGTATTTCTAAGCATTTAACTTATCTCAGGATACCACCTCCTGACTTTAAACCTGTTCCATACATATTGGCAGTGCCAAAATCACTGCTGTGTCTCTTGACAAATGCTTTAAACCAAAGATGACCCAGAGCCTGAGGCTTCCATAAAGGCAGCAGAGGAAATACCAGCACCAGCAGCACAGCATTGTAAATTATGGTAACGGGTAGCACTAGGCACCTCTAGTCCAGTTACTGCTCATTCCTCTGCGGTTTCTCTGCGAGGCTGAAGGTTTTGCCAAAATGTAATGCAGAACATCTTGTGACTATGCAAAAAAAATATTCTATCCCACAGTTTTTGAACAGAGCAACTATCGGGAGAAAGATACAGACAAATACATACACTCTAAAGAAAACCACTATCTCAATTATCACCAAAATGATCATTTTCCTGTAAGGAAGGAGATTTTAATGAAAACCGCCTTAATCCACTACAGCTTTTTTTCGGTTTCTTGGCTGTTGCTGACACCTGGTGGCACCGGAGAAGAGTCTTCACGCAATAAACGTACCCATGCTCCTGCTCCACCAGCTCCATCACACCTTAACCTCTCTGAACAAAGATTTGCCGTATCGATTACTGCAAGACAATATACTCGAAGTTTTAGAAGAGCTGCCATGAAAGTCTTTTACTGGTTCAGCCTTGACATAGTAACATCTACCATATGAACTATTCACCCCAAAGTACATCAATTTTTTGCATACACTTGTGATACTGCAAAAGGATTAAAAAAAAAGATAAATATTCACTCCATAGAGCCATAAGATTTTCAGCCACCCATATGAAATGAATTCCAGTTCTTAGCAGGAAAAAAAAATCTGCCATCATACCTCAGCCAGAATTGGTTAACACCCCTCAGATAACCTAAACACAAGAGGAAAAAAAAATAAATAGGAATGGATAGCAAAGTACTCTTTCTTACCCAAAGAATAAATCTCCTCTCCTTACATCGTGATTGAGCCACATTCCCCATACACCAGTGTTACAGTATATTCATTATATCAGTTGGAATACTTTGTTGTCAATGCAACAAGTGGAGCAACTCTAAAACATTGTGGGTATGATGTCAAACAAAGAACAAAAACATATTCAGATACAGTTGACTGCAAGTACTGACGTATTTATTAAATCAGAGGAGCTCTTTGAAATAGAACAGCATGGAAAAATAAAATATTTGAATATTTTGAAAATATATTTACTTGGTACACAAGTGCCTGCAGTAACACTACGGTTCATTTATTCAATACATATTTTACAAGGATATTTGCAGTGTACTTCTGTGTGATTTTCAACAACCCATCCCAGACCACAAAACAGGCACTTGCAATTCAGCAATCTCGCTGAGACTTCAGCAGTGTAAGGGTTTATGAGCAACTCTGGTATCTGAAACAAGCTTTGTGAATAATGAAGTCAAACTCAGATTTACCTTTTCAGGTTTACACCAAATTTTTCATTACCACATTTCTTGACAGGGCCACCTGTAACATCCTGATTCATCCTCACGGATTTGCTACAAGCAAATCCACCAAGACACGTTTCTTGTGTAAAGGTGAGTGCTGAGGCAATGGCTCTGACCATCCATCCATGTCACTTCCACAGTTCCAGTGCACAAGCTCACACAGCGAGCACCCCTGGCTCATTGCACTGGGTGTCCGGCACAAAGATGTGCCGCAGCCCGGAAAAAATGACCACACACTTTTTTCTTCTTTAAAATCTCTTGGCGGTGCAACCCCAGGACCATTCCCTGGTCTAGCCTAGTCTTCGTAAGCACTTGGTGTTAATTACCATTACCAAGCATTCTTTTAACGAATATTAGTCGGCTAATGATAATACTCACGGAACGTACACAAATTAGAGATCAAAAGCCTTCAGAGAATTGTGAAGAGCCAGTCTGAGAGAACACCCTGACAAAGGCATTCTGCTTTCCTGATTTCTTCTCCTAAAAACCCAGCATGAGGACAGGAGGGGGAGCAGAGCCAATGCTGCTGACTTGCTCATGGCACCCAAATCACCCGTGTACCACTCACAGATCCGCTGTCTCTTTCTCTCAAAATCCTGCTGTTTCACCAATGTTAGCCTGACTCTAAA
This sequence comes from Steatornis caripensis, assembly GCA_013398225.1. Classification (NCBI taxonomy): domain Eukaryota; kingdom Metazoa; phylum Chordata; class Aves; order Caprimulgiformes; family Steatornithidae; genus Steatornis; species Steatornis caripensis. Next base: position 137,101 of record VZSC01005262.1, on the reverse strand, counting down.
TACTGAAGCTGCCCCCACCGTGCTGAAATTGCATCTCATCTCTGTGGAAACAGTGGGAGTGATTTGTTTGAGCAGCACATGAGAAAACCTGGAAGATTTTGAGGAAGAGCAGGGGACCTGCTCTCGGTGAACAAGAACTGCAAGGACACCCTGTACCTTCACAGGGTGGACGCCATAAAAAGAAACGACGAGTGCTCGTAGTGGGGGACTCTCTGTTAAAAGGCACTGAGGCACCCATCTGCCGGCCTGACAGAGAGCTGAGAGAGGTTTGTCC
>VZSC01005262.1:80975-133580 GCA_013398225.1 Steatornis caripensis | reverse complement strand
TATGAGGAAAGGCTGAGAGAGCTGGGTCTGTTCAGCCTGGAAAAGAGAAGGCTGAGAGGAGATCTGATCAATGCTCACAAATATCTAAAGGGTGGATGTCAAGAGGACGGGGTCAGACTCTTCTCAGTGGTGCCCAGCGACAGGACAAGGGGCAATGGGCACAAACTGGAACACAGGAAGTTCCACCTGAACATGAGGAGGAACTTCTTTACTGTGAGGGTGACAGAGCACTGGAACAGGCTACCCAGGGAGGTTGTGGAGTCTCCTTCTCTGGAGAGATTCAAAACCTGCCTGGACGCATTCCTGTGCAACCTGCTCTAGGGTAACCTGCTTTAGCAGGGGGGTTGGACTAGATGATCTCTAGAGGTCCCTTCCAACCCCTACCATTCTATGATTCTATGACCTCCGCACCAGCAGGCCTGGCAAAGGTCCTTTCAAATGGGTACCACAAGCACAGAGTATCAACAGGAATGTGAGCTAATGGGGGTACACAAGCACGAATAACAGTTCGTTACTGAACCCACACCAAAATTGAGGGGTCCAGCAGCACACCCTTCTCTCGACAGCTGCAGTGAACACACAAGCCTAGATGTAGCACACACGGAGATGTCCCGCCCTCACCATCTGTCTCAGCCGACGCAAGCAGAGATGCTCAGACCCTGTCAAGCCATGGGCTGTCTCCAGCCCCTGGTACCCTGTATTCAACAAGGCTGTGCTGCTCTGATCTCAGTCCCACTTACACCTGTGGCTTCCTCAGATATCCCATGCCAATAAATTGCATGATGTAGTTAAGTGGGAAATGGGAATTTTTTGGTTGGATTTATACCTGCTCCATCAGCTCTTCCATGCTGGATGTGGGAATCCAAGGTCAGAATCCAAGAATCAGGAGCCATTGTCATCAACCCCTCAAACTTCACCAGATTCCTCATCCCTTTAAGAGAGTTCAGCTTTGAACTATTTATGCCAGGGTGAACAGGAGACCAGTTTTTTCATAGGAAGGACTGGGACATGGTTTATTTAGCCTAGCAAACCATGGGCTGTGGAGGAGACAGGGTGCTCTCCTTTTATGGCATTGGGAATAGCATATACCTGCGATAAAATTGAAGTTGGAATGGAAATGAATGGGTACTCAAGAACACGGCAAAGTGCCCAGCCTTAGGATTTCACGCCTTATTTCAGACAAGTAGTTTGTACTGTTAATGCGATCTGTTCCGTTTCCTGCCAGGGCTCTGCAATCTCACTTTCACTGAGAACGAGATACACACAAAAAGTTTAGGAGGCTCTTTTTTAATTGTCACCACGTTGCACCAGCTGAAAAGCTGTTCTGGGAGGTCTAGCTCCCATTTATTGGGCAAGTGCTGCAAGATGGAAACTCCACTAGTGAGAGTGAGGGTGCCGGGTGCAAACGGCAACAGCTGGGCTCCCGGTAGAGCAGGTTTCCCTCTTTCTTAGAGCCCTGTGTCTTTCCATACAGCACATGAAGAGGTACTTCTGCCCTCCTTCCTGTTCTGCGCACGCCATCTCTCTCTGCTCAATTGATAGCAGTGTGATCACTGAAAGGTTTGCAGATCTGCTTTAATGGCAAGCCCCTAAATGCACCTGAGTGTTCTTCCTTGCACCACTATCCAGCCATGCTAGACTTCATTTTTGGCATACTACTGAAGTGTGGTTTGCAATGGACTGAAACTCCCCCGGTCCTGTGGAAGAACCATAGGAAGGTATATTTTAGCAAAGTGCAGTGAATTATTTTGAGACTGAAATCCATCATCACGCAGCCATCAGATCGGAGCAGAGAGAGGGAGCTACCGCTAACGTGGTCAAACAAGGATTCTCCAGGAACTGGCATCTCTGTAAATCAGACCATTTTTAATTCATTGCCCACATTGGCTTCTACAACTGGAAACTGTGAGCTTATCCATTGAGCATTTACATCAATAATCATAAGTTATTTTGCCTTTAATTCATTTGTATTTATACACCACATTAAAATAATCCAATCACTTTTCCAAATAGCTTTGCAGGAGCATCACTTCGTCTGACTGTTCCAGTCTTAAAATCCTACTTTTTAAAGCAGTGTAGTCTACAAATTCAGTACCTGAATAGAGATGCTTGCAAAACACCTACAATACAGTTTTTTACTGTTATAATTCATGTCTTTTCTGGTTATAGCAGTCAATTAAAATTAGCAGTAAATTTTCAAAGGAGTCCCAGCATAATTTCTGCTTACCAAGGAGATTTCCCTGGGGAGTCTTCCTATGAGAAAACAAGGTTAGAAGAAAAATAGGGCCTGCAGTGGCGTGTCTGAGTGAGAGTTTCGATACAGAATGACTTGCAGACACTCCCTTGTTAGCTAGTACTTTAAACAGAAGTTACGGAAAATATCTGTATTCAGATTTAGCTTGTCTCCCAGATTCCTGCTGGGAATTTCAACTGGGAAAACCCAAAGCGACTTTCTTGAAGACCTCGTTCACATACAAATGCTGCCAGGTGTTTGCAGAAATCCTACCAAGAAAATTTTCTGTAATTCTATGGACGCGTTTGCTGTAAATACAGGATCGCTTGATGACCACACCGTAGGCGTATATAGACTGTAAAAAATATACTGAATTGTGAACAACTGAAGCCGAAATGAATGACTAATGAGGTTTCTTCTTGAGGACTCACACTGACCCTCACTTGTCATCTTTGTTATTTTCATGGCACTCAGATTCCACAGGCATTTCTCTGAAGAGGACGATTTTCCCCTGAGGTCACAAGACAGCGCAAGGCAAAGAGACACCAGCACAGAAGGAAGCAGAGAGGACTCTGAAAGACTCGACCAGCACCCTTGAAGCATTATCACAAAGACAAATGGCCACAGAGCATTTCATTTGGGGGTGCTCCAAAAACGTCTACCCCTTCAGTTCTGTCTGCAGGATTTTAACCGGAGGGCAAGCAGCGTGCAGCTGGAGATTAGACATTGCAAGGTCTTTGAATCAGGAGCTGCCTTATTATAGCTAGCAAACATTGTCCTCTTGGTCATCTTCTGACTCTAGCCCGTCAATCAGAAAGAAGTGAACTCTGGCACTGCTCTGTGAGCTGGGACAAGAGAAAACCCTGTAAGTGTAAATATGTAGAAAAGGGAATAATGAGCAGCAACTTATCACTCATTAACATTGTCACTTAACATTTTATAAACATATGAAACAAACACTCCTTTTTTGTTAAATAGAGTCCTTTACAGCATTTAGGAAAAAATAAGTAACATTCCTTCCAACTAAAAACCTCATCTATTTCACAAACAGACAACAAAAGCTCACCAAGGTGCTAGAAACCAACCAAGCTTAAGAAATACCACGCAGGGGAAGAGACAGGAATGCAAGTCCCCTGATTTTTGCTAACAGCTCGCTACAAGCAGGAAGAGCCACGGGACAGATACCGAGTTTCTCAGCCATTTAACTGCACTTGGCAAAGTGACCTTTCCCAAGTTTTGCTGCCAGCAGAATAGGGCAATGATTTTTGCTGAACAGCACTTCCAAGACAGTGGGCTTGGCTGGTTGGATCATGCACCAAACCATGGTGCATGAAAACACGCTGGGCACAGGACAACAGGAAGCACCTGTCCAAAACACACAGCTTGCCTGGGTATTTCCAGTTCCCAGACCTCCATCACCGCAGACCATAACCACATCCCAGCTTATGGTGAGCTTATCCTCACATCTCCTACGTAAGGCAGGAAAATGCTATTGATTTGAGGAGACTCAGAAAGACCATATAGTCTGGTCACTCAGAGAAAGCATGGGTGAGCATGGAGCCAAGCATCAGGTGCCCCTGTCTTTGGTCAACAGCCGCTTCTTTGCCATTTATCTCTGCTTAAACACAGCTGAAATATCACCTCTTGCCTCCTCTGAGACATATTAATGATAATTCTTCTCTTCAACCAACCTTTATTATTCTTTGTAGTTTAGCTTGTACCAACTTACCTTTCAGGGTGCAAACAGGCTGTAGGACTTTCTTCATGCCCTTATCTTCTTAAGAAGTTGCAAAGCAGAAGACAACATTTCAAAGATGGTAGAGCAGGCAGGACACTTAAGCTAGATTAGATAGGTCTGAGGGCTCCTTCTTCAACAGCCGTGTCAACACTCGAGAGGTAGGCACTCTCCTGTCTCCTGACTGAATTTTCCCCTTGCAGCCAGCTAAGCACTAACCTGACAACAGGCTGCCAGGCTCTGGGCCCAGGCAAAGGAGACTCTGAAGGGACACAGCACAACACATGTACCTGGAGGTGAAAAAGCATTGCTTCAGGCAGTGACTTCAGGCAAGCTAAACTGCATATAACGGCCAGATGAAAAATTATGTCATTATTAAAGGCAAGAGTAAGTGTAAAATGTTATTTTTAACTTACAGAACCTATAAGGTTTGGGCTTGCTATAAAATAAACTTAGCCAGAGCAGCACAGATGGGACAGCAGATGAACCTCCGAGTTCAAACATTACACTTCAGAGACATACAGTTACTAGGAACTGACTGCTGAAAATTAATGCATCACACTAAACTAGCATTCCAGCAAGATGCAAACAAATGTTGATGCCCCAACCTATCCTGGTTACTCACCTTTTTTGTTTAAATGCTACGTGTCTGGCTTTCCAAATCTTTACTTAAGCTTCATGTACTTTAAAATGCCATGTCAGGGTGCAGTTCTGAAACACTCCTGTCTTGGTTTGATGGATACTTTACTAAAGCTGCAGCCTACATGAGAAAAGTTTAAAAAAACAACCACTGTGGTTACACTGTCCGCAGCACTGTAAATATGGTATGCATTTGGATTAAAAACAACTATCATTGGTGAGTTAGCCCTAAGGTCAGGTAAGGACAGTCACGCAGTAAGCCCCCTGGCTCTGAGGGTGGCCATCGCAGATGGCTAGTGAAGACCACAGTGCCAAGAATAATGAAGGGCCTGAAGAATACCCTGTATAAAAGGTACTGTCACCACCTCTGAAAGAGGTCAAAGGTGTAACGATCTGCAGTCTTTAATTTCCGCTGAAACTTCCTTGGCTTTAACACCCACAGGAGAGCAGTTTAGCAGCTGCTTCTCAGCTCTTGTTTGCTGGCAGCTTCCATATGCTCTTCTGCCTCTGATGAATCTGACAGAAATGTCAGCAGGAGCATGACGCAGTATGTGGAGCAGCTGCTGCGGCACTTTGATAGCCACCATAAAGTACCTAAAGGACTTAGATGTGTTGGAAAGAGCAAAGATTTCAGGACAGCAGCTTGACTTCCAAACTTCCAAAGGAGAACTTACATCAGTAGGTGTTTCTTGGCTTGCAACTTTTGCTCTGTGTCACTCACATTGTTACACACGTGGCTATATCTGACAGAATGCAACACACAAACACCAACAGGCACTCAGGTAGCATCATTTGTTTAATAAAGTCTTTTCTGTTTTTAAAAAAGTGTACAAGACAGATGTGTTCCACATGATAAACAACTAGCGGCTGATCTTTCCTTTAAATAACTTAATCCATGCAGAAAGACTGGACTGCCTAACTTGGTGTTACGTAGCAGCTGAACAATATACCAAAATATACACAGATCTACACGCTGCCATGGAAACAGGTAGCACATGACACCATAGAGTGAGAATCAAAATACAAGCCTGCCTGGACAATTTTCAGAATTCAAGTGTAATTTTAAGGAAAAACCCTGATTTATTTTTGAAATGGAGCTTATGTACTGATAGTGAATGTTCTGCTACAATCTGCCTACAGTCACCCTTTATTCAGCAGTCATGTGAAAACACATACACAAAAATATTACAAGTCCTTTTTACTACTGATACTACACATTAACAACTGAATCAGATAGCATCACTTTGGTTGTTTCAATACAGAATGGTATAGGTTTCTAATGTCTTAGTTCTGTTTTCCCATTTTCCATTCTTTTCCAAAGTCGTTGAAGAGTGGTCTGAGGTGAATATCTGTTGGGTCTCTCTTCAAGAATCCAGGGTAGCTTTTGTACGAGAAACTGTGGAAGGCAAACAAACAGGAACATTACTGTAAGTAGAGTAGAAATAGAGTACAGTTCCTAGAAATCCCACAGAGAATGTAACTTTACTTATTGTCACAGCATGCAAATTAATGCTAGGTTATCAGCCTATCACTTTTTAGAAATGTTCCTCTCCCTAGAATTTCAAATGCTACTGGAAAGGTAAGACTGGCCAAAACACTCTAGAAGGTCTGCAAACTCCTGCTCTCTAAAATGTTCTTATTTCAACACACAAACCAGGAACAGCTGGGGAAACCTTGTATTCCTGTAGAATAGCAGCAAGGCCAACAGTTGCTGAGAAACAGTACACCCTCACTGTATCTTCTAAGAACACGTTCTCCTTCCCAGTGTGCCTGTTCACCTCCAGTATAAAACAGGAAGGTGCACCGAGCATAAAGGTGAACAGAGAGAACTCATGCGATTCCAGCTGTTGTACGATATGACAATGCACTTTTAACTGCAACCCAATTAATGAACGCAACCATTTCTAACCAGTCTTGAAGCTTTTCTTCATGAGGCCAGTGAAAAAAAGCCTGTGGACTTGGAAGTTTCTTTGATCCCTTTTCCAGGTCTATCCAAAACAAATACGTATATTTCCGGCCATCTATTCAATGCCTTATCCAAATTCATTTATATTAGTACCACATAGACAATACAAACTTCCATAAAACAGAAATTGTCCCCCAGAGTCTGACCACCAGGGAAATTCATGGATTTTTTTTTAAAGCAACTTTCTGAGCAATGTGTGATATTGAATTGTATAAATCACAAGCCAGACTGAACTCTATGGATGGGAAAACAAGAGAAAGGTTAGACCTTAACTTTGCAAGGCTGTTAATTATTAAACTGCATAGCCAGCTCAGGGCTTCAGTGTGCAGATGAGGGAAGTAATACTTCTTGAGAGCTTAGCCATGTTTGAAAGTTCAAAATCAGCAATGTAGCTTTTTGGGGGAGCAGGGGGAACAAAGACAATGAAAGCTGTGTTCCAAAGATTTACAACTGACTGGAAGAGTATGATAAATACATATACGGATAGGTAGATAATCCGTGACAAAGGATTTGGGTCTATAATCAGTGTAATTCCATTCACTCGTGTTCAGGCACATCCTGCAGGTCAAGTGCCTGAAGAGAGAGGAAATCCCAGTTCTCATACTGAGTTCAAGCAGCAAGTCTGGCTCTCAATGCCAGGCCTAATGTTCTCATTAGCTGGTGAAGGTGTATGAAACAGCTTGTTATCAAGTCCTCCTGGGAAAGAACAAACTGAGGAGGGAGGGGTAGGAATCATAATAGGAAGTTGCAGTTCTGGCCTGTCTCCAACTTCTGAAATGTTTTCCACTTCCGCTGCTGAGGACTATGAGTTATTTGGGTATTACAAATGGTGGGGGCTGTACCAGAGTGACCTGCCTGCTAGGTAAAGACAGAGAGAAAAACACAACCATGTTTCTCCGCTCTGAAGAATACAAAGCAGGATTCTGAGTTAACTGACTGCTGTGTTATAAGACCAAAATTTTAGATTTCCTGTGTCAACTTGGAAACAGTGGTGCTAGGCCAGACTCACAGATAATATCTCCAGCCACGCACACAGCTGGGAAGAGGTTTTCACCCACTTCTACATTCTAGTGTGCTGACTGCAGACAGAAACGGAGGTTACCCACCAGCAAGATTATCAGAATTCCACCTTTCAGCACTTCTACTGCAACTCTCTGCATGTGCTGCTTCAATAAAGCACTCGGGGTTAGCGACTGCCAAGCAGAAGGACACAGCTCTACAGAGGAGTGGAAAAGCCAAACCTGAGGCTAAGGCTCTCTTTCCGAAGACACATCTCCTTCTGCTCCACTGCTTGCGCTGGGGTCATCCTTGTTACGGGGGGCATTTCTTTCTCTACTTGACTCAGAGGGCACCTTGGTTCTGGTCTTCTCTTTCCTTTGTTGCTGTTTTTCAAGTTTTGTCAGCTATTCACAAAGTAAGGAGAGTGAGAAAACACTTCATGGAATAAAATAATTTCAGAAGACTACTTCTAAAAAATTGTAAATGTGAGCATTTTTATAAAACTTGCAACTCAGATTCACACCACCAATACATATATCAAGAAAACAGAAAAAAAAAGAAAAGCCAAAGGCTTAGATTTTTCAGAAATTTGGAGAAGACAAGGAATTATCACCATACGCTAATATGATCACCCGCTGAGTATGAGAGAAAGTACATATATTGAAAGGACTACCCTCCGCCTTCCAGGGTTCCTTCTCTGCCCAACATAATGGACGGAAAAGAATAAAACACAAGGGCCAAAAGGGGGAGCTGGTTTCCACCAAACTCCTCTTCTGTCTTGAGTCTTAAGCAGCAGTTTTGTAGTTTCAAAGTTGCTGACAACAGATGTATCCCAAGTTCGGCCATCTAACACACAACAATAAATTTATTTTATTATTTATCCAGAGAAAGAGATGCATGAGCCTTAGCATCACCTAGGCTACAGAATAACCATTTCAAATCAGCTGGGACAAAACCCTCGGCTAACACTCCCCTGCCACCTCTCAGTAGAAATGCTTTCAATGTTATTAAGAGTCAAACTCAATTGCACATAGCTGTCACTTCTGCATCACTTTCCCATTTTTCAGGCATGCAGGCTGCAGTAAGTTTTGGGGACACTACATATTGATAGCTACTTAAATCACTACACTTTGTGCAGTTTATCCATTTGGATAATTTCTGTAATCTACTGATTTTCTCTACTGTTTCCACAATTTCCCCAAGCAAAAGCCCACTAGTCACAAATCATAATTTCACGGCCAGAAGATCTCTTCTGAGGTGAACTCTTCATAGAATAAAATAAGATAGATTATGTGTGTCGATTATGAACTAGACAGGCTCATGGAAGATGCAAAGATGTAAATCTGAGCTCCAAGTTGTCAAGACCTAAGAGCGCAGACTGCAGAGCCCTGGGAGGGTGCACAGCATCCCCTTGTACCTTATCCCACACATACACTGTCCCTGAACATCTGCACACATGGACTTCTAGCTTAACACAGAATATTGTTAGCTGGCTGTTTCAAAAGCAAAAATAGTTTATTTTTATTATGTGAAATGACAGAGTACGATGTATCTGTTTGTCTAGCATGATCCAGTCCTCAAGTCATGTGCGCAGGTGTAACAAACATGTTGGGCATGACACAGGCAATATTTTATCTCCCATGTCTGACAGCATGCACACTACTCTTCCATCAACCTGCCTATATACACAGCACGTGAATGTTAAAGGTAATTGAGAAAGCGAGTGCGTCTACAGGAAGGGAAACAAAAGTCTGTGAACCCCTAGTATTAAAGGTACTCAACTAATGGTACTCCCGTGGCCTCTATGCAGCTGGGTTTTATTTTTGCGAATGGTACTGGCGGCATCCAACTGCTGAAATCAGAACTGGGGTGTCAGTGAACTTCATAGTACAACAACGAACCAGAAGAGGGCAGACACACTACATTAGCTGCATGCTGCTGAGCCCCAAAAGCACAGTTCCTAAGTTTCAAAATACAGTCTTTTACACATTTAAATAACTACGTGAGCAGGTAGTGCATATTCATCACTGCTCAGTGGCCCTCAACCTAGCAGTCAGTAATTGCAAAGTATCCCCCAACACCAAGCCAAACCAGAGTCAAACCTGCTGCAACAAACCTACAGACAGCTGTTGAAATCTGTACCCCTTTCTTTTACTGCAGCATCAAGGCTTTTTCAACGACAGCAAAAAAAAAAAATCTGTTATCTTGTAGTTCTGTAACTTTTAACTCCATAGAACTTCCATTGTTTCTGTAAATAACGTGCTTACTGAATGATATGATATCCCCTCTTCTCTACCTAGTGTTTCTTATTACTTGAAAGAAGAAAAAGCCTAAGACACGACACCAATAGTTTAAATTGGGTTACCTTTATTTTTGAGGAGGCTGTGAGCTAACCCAATAATGCTAAACTTGGATTTTCAAAACATGAAAAACAGTAGTGTATTCATGCTGTGAACTTTGTGTTATACAATACAGAATCGATATCCATACTGTGTATTTGTTCATACATAATTTACATATAGAGGCAGAAATGGCTCAATCTATGATAGCAAGTCATATTACCATTCCAAACAATACCAGTCATTTTCCAACATGGTCTTGGGAGCAAATAGCATGCTCGCTGAGACTTCAGAAGTATATATATAGTTATATATACAGTTTCATAAATCTAAATATATATATGTACATATAGTTTGATATACAAAGGGACCATATGCTCTGTTGAAATAGGAGTAGCATATCATAACGAGTATGCAACAGATGGTCTTCAAAGTTACGGCATGTATATTTATCACAAAGGGCCTCATAAGTTACCCAATTCTGCAACTAATTAGTTTGAGAATAACGTAGTGCAGACGGCTAACAAAACAGCAGATATACAGAGATAAATCCAGATCCATCTTCACCCCTGGTTCTGCAGCAGACGCAAAGCTCTATTCATGACTACTCAACTATATCTCTTCCTCACAGGACAACATCTCTAACAGATGGAGAAAAACAGGAGTGGGAATAACCTTGGAATATTTAGAACAACTCCCAGGTTGGCATGATCTGACAGCAGTATTCACCCAGCTCAAAGAAAAATTACACAGTAAGTTCATTTAGATGAGGTGGGAGGATAATTTGATAGCTGTATTTATCCATGTCTCATATGAACAGGATTTACTTTTTTTTAAATTATAACAAATTAAAGGTAAAGTTAATTTACGAACTGTTTCATCCATCTAAAACTCAAACTGAAACAGATAAGCACTTGCGTGCACACATGGGCATAAACACACACATGCATGCTCCCCAATCTGTGCATAGACTACGATCAGTCTATGAACCAAAGTTCAGACGCACAGATTAAAATGGATTTCTTCGTATTCAAAATACAGTTTCATAGTTATGCAGGCAACAAAAGAATTACATCTCTCGTAATTTTTTCATTTCTGTGCTTACAAAGTGCTTGAGTAATTCAAAAGTATGTGTTATAGGAGTATGCTTCACCACAAAAGACTTGCCAGTGAGTTGAAAAAAGTTGCAACAGTTAACCTTTTGGTGTTACAGTGAATAAAACTTCAGACATACAACTCTGGTTCAATGAAACTTATCTTTAATGCTTTCCATATAAGCACAGAGTGTGTTGCACATTCATCGTCTCATCTGCAGAAATATCATGAGCTGTTTGTGGCTACTTATGTGCCTTACGATGTTTGCTGGCTAGCTGTGGAGAAGGTGCACCTGTACAGGAAGTGTCTAGCTCAGCTTTACGTCTATAAACCAAAATTCGTTCTTTTCTGAGACATCTTAAAAAGCTCCTAAGGATTCAAAGTGTGGGCATCTTACAGCAGAAACAGGACCGCCTCATGGCAAAAGTACTGTGTCTGCCTAAGACGTAATGCTGGGCTGGTCAGCAGCTTGCCGCAGTTACATCTGCTCAAGTGCTGAAATCTTCACATTTATAACACAAGACCGGACATCCTGCACGTCGAGCTATGACCTGCTGCACACAGGCAAAAATTCACGCACAGGATTACAATCAGTGCCCCTCAATCCATTGAGACAGTCTTAACTATAGACATAACAGGAGTAACTAAGCCTGAAAACTCACATGGAAAATAATTTCAGATGTAAACCTACACATGTCAATCATTTTATCTCAAGCCATAGTACCCTGGAATCACTTTGTGTTACAACTTTGGCCAGAAACAAAACCCATAAACAGATCAGCTGTTCAAAAGAAGTCCTTTATGGTCACTTGCCAGCCATCAAAATCCGTCTTTTGGGGATCAATACCTGGTCTGATCCAACTGCTGAATTTCTGAAGCATGAAAGAAGTCAGAAAACTCTTGAAACATCTCAAGCGTTTAAGACTATCTCCCTTGCGACCACGCACAAAAATGCCAGAGTCCTCAGTTCACAGAAAGTAACTTCTTTTCTCCCATTGCAATACAGGTATTTTACAACACTGAGACACTACTGATGAAGTAATAATCTCAAACTATGTGGACATTGCTTTGTCCTCAACAGATTGACCAACATGCAGAGTAATAGTTTTGAAAAAGGTCAAAATTAACATTTGATTTGACAACTTCTTTGACAAATTCTAGCTTGATGCAATTTAACAGTACAATACAGACACGAAATTTTAAAAATTGAGTAATTACAGTGGAAAGCTAGACTGTACTGTGAAAGAAGGTTTCACCAGGGCAGAAATGTCTGCCATTATGTCAGCTGTAATACTAGGTCACATTACTTTCACAATCAATTTGCTGTAGCAAAAATATGCAAACAAACTGGCACACCAAGGCCCTCACTTGAAAATGCTAATAATTTTTCACGTTGTTTGTTTTGCTGAAGTTGATTTCCCACATTCAGAAATGCCTTAATGTCAGCCTTCCTCGGAGTTCCACCTTCTTGAATACAGAAACATATCCTTTGTTTGCCTTTTTCTCTGTGATCAGTGTATACACAGAGGTTGATTGCTGCTCTAGAGACAGCTATTCCTTTGGTGATAGCAATGGATAATAAAAGGAAGAAGTGAATGAGACCAACAAGAAAATTACTTCGTTAGCAGTCTGCCAGAAAACCAGTGGCAGTGTTCAGGTTTCTGGAACCTCAAACCACAACAAGTTCTGCAGATGTATGTTTTAAATTTCAGCAGTGGTGTGCCAAGCTGCTACAATTTCAAATCTAAAAAAAATAATAAATCACAACAACTTTAAGGACAGGCAGAGACCAATCCTTCAAACTACCGTGGGGCATTACAAATCCAGCAGTTTAATACTAAAGCCACTAAGCAAATGATAGCATGGAGATAAAATGATTATCAGAGGTCTACTGCAAAAATAAGTCAAGGGAAAGGTCGTGACAGAAGAAGAGTAGCCTTCACAATCTGTTAAGGAGATGGCAGATCATCTGAATTTTTTCCTTTTCCTCTCCACATATCTCTATCTTAGACTTAAGACCAGAGCATTATTAGGAGCTTTTTTCTGTTTGAGAAGAGGACACAATCCTTTTGGCCATTGAGCAGCTCAGGCAAGGAATTACTTACTTTATTTTTTTCCCAAAAGAAACGTGAGCAGCACACAATGAAGTTACACCATATGGGTCCAAAGCCTGAGGCAAGAGAAGGGCTGCCTTCATCAGTTAGCCTGGTCTAACTCACTGCCCACGGTCTTGGAAAAATTCCCGAGCCAAGCGATTTATCAGCTGCATGGCTTCCCTACCCATTTTCCTCACCAAAACTTTCAGTATAAGAAAATGAACTCACAGGTTTTGGATTTGTTTCTTCTAAGTAAGCTCAAAACCAGTGAAACTGGAAGAAGAGAAACATCAAAGCTGGCAACATAGCATCTAGAAAAAATGTCAGCTGATGGTGGCAAGGAGAGGACTGTAGTTTATTTCTTGTAACCGTGCATATGCTCACATGGGAAGGAAAATGGGTGACAAAAAACAAATTCAAAGACAATGAGAAAAATCAATACATTGTAGACAGAGGCCCTCATTGTACAGTCATTTATCATAGATTAGTATCAAATATTGGACACCAGCTGGCTCAGGACTGTGCTACTGATCACACAATTCCAAGACAATTTCCATCCCTCCCTAAAGTGAAAATGCAAACTGAAGCAACGCCATACTTGGGGAACTGAAAACACCTTCAGCTACATTATATTAAAATGTTCTAACTGAAAAGTGATAGAAAAGTTACAATTCTAGATTTGGGTTTTCTCCACATTAAGCAATCACTTTTGGCTACACAGTTATGAGAAGTTTTTTAAGGCATAAATAATAGAATATTTGCTGGAATTTGTTTAATGGATTTTCTATAATCAAGATTCTCCTGCCATTTAAATGTAAGTTACTTAAATGTCAGTCTTGAGAATTTCCTCTCTGATTCAAAATACTGACACTTACAAGGAGTACAACATTATTATTTACTCCTCCTATCGATGAAGCATGTGCCTGCTGCTTTGCAGTACTGGTACAGGCAGGCTCAGTAACAAAGATCTGCTCCAATTCTTTCATTCTTCTTATCCCTCCCACTACAGCGTCCAGTTCCACAATATGGTTTAAAATACAATGTGGTTTATTTCATTTTGGACAGTAGTGGAACAAATGGGCCCACAGAGATCAGTTCAGCATCTAATTAGAACATATGCATTAAACACTGAAACTGCTATGCCACTTCCCCTAGCAGAAGAAATAAAAATGCACAGAATATTTCCAATCTGAATTCCACAATTATCCATTATGCTTTCAAAGCTCAAGGGGCTTTTTTTTTTGAGTTGTCACCTCCCCAGGCACCCTCCAAAACCTCTGCCGGCTCCATTTCTGTCTGGCTACTTCTACTAGCTACAAATTTCTACAAAAAAATACCACGTACATCTCCCTAAAACAGGATATAACATACAAAGCATTCTGGGCATAGCTAACCTAATCTCAGCAATGATCACAACAAACTTCATCAAGACAGCACAGAAATTTGCTACACACTTTCTTAGCACTGACCTCTGCAATTATTCAAATGGATGCATGTACATTCAAAAGAAATTACCCAAAATCGCTTCACCAGTTAAGGCTGGGAACTACAATGCTTGTGACTTGTATTAGAACATCAGGAAAAATCCTTTTGTTTTCTGCATGATAGCCAAAAGTGAAGAGAAATACTTGATACACCCTCACTCTCAAAGACTACGTAGGACATGTAGCCACTATTACTGAACTCAGAACAGAATCACCACACGCATACACTGACCGTCTCCCATTGTATGCTTTTTTGTTTCCACATTTCCTCTCCAGTTTCTAATCTGTAGCTTTATTTTACGTTTCAGGGAAAACTTCTTGTACACCAGACTTACCAAAAAGGTACTTTAAGAGCTCAATTAAATGCTGGCTATTTTTATTTTTCTATTATTCCATTCACATGTCCAAATTCCAAAATAATCACAAATCTTCAGAAAAGGCCCAGCAATCACTAACTACTGCTGCTGTAAGAATCTTTTGCTTACTTCATACTTTCAATTCATTTGCTTACTATTAAATCAGATGACAATGGAACTGAACAGTTCACAACAAATTGAACTGTAGTAGCTTCCCCTGCTTACTAGGGTTTCACAAACAGCTGGGATATTCTCTTTTCTATATATATACACACACGTATATATTTGTTGTATGAGGAGGACTTTATTTTTTTTAATTAATTCTGTAAGTGATTTATTTATACCTCTCTAGCACAAGGAATATAGAAACACATTTTGATTAATTCATCCAAATGTTATTTTTACTAATTACATTGCTAAGAAATTATAAAGATCAGATTACCAATTACAACCACAATCACTCAAAAAAACAGAGGTATTTCACTGTCACATCCAACGTCTAATCTCTTTCTGTTAACATCACATTAAACACTGCAGGGTAGTTTATTTATCTCTTCTTGCTAAAGCAGGAAGTGAAAAGATAAAAAATGCACCATCTCTAAGCCTTAGTTCCCATGCTACAAGCAAATCGACAAACTGTATGACAGCAAAATAAAATGCAATGGGCAGGGGAGACAGAAAAGAATGACAAACTTAAATTGGCTCTTCCTCATCCCACATCACGTATGATGGGTGAGAGACGATGGCACACACGTCAAATAATATCAGGAAAGGATGCTAATAATATCAGGAAAGGATGCTTAAGAGTGTCAGAAACAGCACTGTGTTAAGGGACCAATATGAGCTGGAAAAGATACCCAGTAACAGTTAGAAGAGCTGGCAATTTTCAAGTAAATGGGGTTCTTTGAAACGTGGCATAGATTAAATTCTTTGTGCATCCAAAGCACACATAACTGGACTGCTTTATTGGAGTCTGTGCCACTGTAAGAGCTCATCCATTTCTGTGTCAAACAAGAATCTCCCACATTAGAACTTTCAATGTGCTGGAACTCAGGGTGGCTAACGGAATGCATGGGGACAAAACATTGCAGAATTAAGGTAAGCAAATTTACATTGCTCTTATTCTCATATAAGGACTGTCTGGAACGCACCCAGATAGCCCACAGAAAGACTCTGTCTGTTCTCCTTTTCATAGGGTCCAGGCACAGTCTCAGGAAGAAGATACTTGGTATAATCTTACCTTAGGATAAATGACAGTGTTCTAAGCACATCCTGCACAAGAAGCTTCATCTTTGCTGATGAAGAATGAGGTTTAAGGAGGAAAAGGCAGCAATCAGCAGGCAAGACTGAAGCAGAATCATTTACATAAACAGGGAATTCATGCTCGACAAAGTTTGAAAACCAGCATCCTTCCTGGTCTTCAGCCCACGTTATAGCCACCAGAAAGGTGATGTCAGATGAGAAAAGCAGCCAACTGTGAGGGCAAGACCCTTCAACAAGCCAAAGTTCCCCAGGAAAGAGATGGAAACTTGCAAAATCCAGCACGCCCTGGTGATTCTTCTGGGGTTATTTTACACTCACACCCGGGTAAAAAGCAGTGGTAAAAGCTCTCTCAGTGCTCTCCATTTCAGTCAGAAACCACACCAAACCATCTTTCAGAGATCCACCTACCCTTACACCAATGACTCCCACTAGACTGCTTAAGCAAAAAAGACTGGTCACCAGCTCTGCCCTAGAGACCTAGACACCACAGGGCTCCATCTCATAGTCACAGACAGCAGGACACTGCCATCCATCCTGCCACTAATGCCCTCAAACTGCAGGATACAATAAATGCTGTTATACAAAGGATATGGCCACCTGCACCTGAGACATAGCCATGCAAGAGCATGGAGACTTTGTGCAGTAAACATTGCTCAGTGGCATGAAGGGAACATGTCTTTTCCTATTTCACAAAGGGCTGGAGTGGCAAAAGCAGAGGGTCAATACTGCGACAAGTACCCCAACTAAACCTCAGCCTTAACAAGTCTATGCCATAAACATGGCACCTGAAAGCAGTGGGCCATAACTCTCTTAAGGGTTGATGAACAGTTCAAAGGGGACATCAAAGCACTCCATTTGTCTGCCATCCAGCTTTCTGCAGACTCTATTTCACAGGCAAATCAGGCAGCAGCTCAGTTGCTCCAAGCAGGGATGTGAGTGCTTATATCTACAATCATTCCTCACTCCAAAGACAGAGCTGCTGCTGCTAATTATGCACAGTTTGGGCTGAGAACTCTATGCTAAAGCTGTGAGGGTACAGAAAGATAGAGCAGGAACAGATGTAGCTCTTTCAGGGGCTAAAACATCACAAAAGGATACAGAACAGAATTTGGAGGTAAAATGAAACCAACTCCAAACCAAGATACCTTAGCCATTTAAGGCAACGCGAGATGCTTCTTTAGGCTTTCCCATGCTCTTTTCCCAGTAGGCTTCAAATGCTTTTAGTACGATATTTTGAGATACGCAGAATTCCCAGGAGATGCATGATTCCCACCAATTACAGCCACCAGTTGCACTGAAGTTATCACAGAACCTATAAGCAGGCTTTAAAAGAGCAGGTATAAACATACATGGCTGGCTGCAAAATCCAAATGTCTGATTTTTAATTCAGCAGAGTGATGGTCAGATGGTGACTCAAGGACAAACTCAATCAGCAAAGTGATTTTATTTCGGTGGTCAACTGGTCAGGTAATTTGGTAGGACAACTATACATGGGACAAACTGCAGTTAGAAAGATAGAATAGAATAGAATAGAATAGAATAGAATAGAATAGAATAGAATAGAATAGAATAGAATAGAATAGAATGGAGTATAGTCCCAGTTGGAAGGGACCTACAAGATCATCTAGTCTGACTACCTGACCGCTTAAAGGCTTCAAAGCACTGTTATCAAGAGCATTGTCCAAATGCTTCTTAAACACTGACAGGCTTGGGGCATTGACCACCTCTCTAGGAAGGCTGTTCCAGTGTTTGACCACCCTCCTCAGTAAAGAAAAGTTTCCTTATGTTAAGTCTGAACCTCCTCTGGTGCAGCCTTGAGCCATTCCCATGAGTCCTATCACTGGGTACCAGGTAGAAGAGATCAGCACCTGCCTCTCCTGTTCCCCTCCCCAGAGAAGCTGTAGAGGGCAATGATGTCGCCCCTCAGCCTCCTTTTCCCCAAATTAGACAAACCCAAAGTCCTTAGCCACTCCTCCACAGAACATGCCTTCCAGCCCTTTCACCAGCTTTGTTGCCATACTCTGGACACATTCAAGGACACATTCATCGTTGTTAAGTTGTGGGCCCCAGAAATGCATGCAGTACTCAAGGTGAGGCTGCACCAACACTGAATACAGTGGTATAATCACCTCTTTTGACTTGCTGGTTGTGCTGTATTTGATGCCCCCCAGTCTGCCCTCTTTGCTGCCAGGACACGCTGCTGACTTGTATTGAGCCTGCTGCCACCCAGCACCCCCAGACTCCTTTCTGCAGGGCTGCTCTCCAGCCATTCCTCTCCCAATTTATACTTGTGTCCAGCATTAGTTCATCCCAGGTGCAGAATCTGGCATTTGTTCTCGTTAAATTTCATGCCATTGATGACTGCCCAATGCTCCAATCTATCCAGATCCCTCTGCAAGGCCTCTTGTCTCTCAAGAGAATCAACAGCACCTCCCAGATTAGTATCATCAGCAAACTTACTAATGATGCCTTCAACTCCTGCATCCAGATCATTGACAAGTATATTGCNGACAAACTGCAGTTAGAAAGATAGAATAGAATAGAATAGAATAGAATAGAATAGAATAGAATAGAATAGAATAGAATAGAATAGAATAGAATGGAGTATAGTCCCAGTTGGAAGGGACCTACAAGATCATCTAGTCTGACTACCTGACCGCTTAAAGGCTTCAAAGCACTGTTATCAAGAGCATTGTCCAAATGCTTCTTAAACACTGACAGGCTTGGGGCATTGACCACCTCTCTAGGAAGGCTGTTCCAGTGTTTGACCACCCTCCTCAGTAAAGAAAAGTTTCCTTATGTTAAGTCTGAACCTCCTCTGGTGCAGCCTTGAGCCATTCCCATGAGTCCTATCACTGGGTACCAGGTAGAAGAGATCAGCACCTGCCTCTCCTGTTCCCCTCCCCAGAGAAGCTGTAGAGGGCAATGATGTCGCCCCTCAGCCTCCTTTTCCCCAAATTAGACAAACCCAAAGTCCTTAGCCACTCCTCCACAGAACATGCCTTCCAGCCCTTTCACCAGCTTTGTTGCCATACTCTGGACACATTCAAGGACACATTCATCGTTGTTAAGTTGTGGGCCCCAGAAATGCATGCAGTACTCAAGGTGAGGCTGCACCAACACTGAATACAGTGGTATAATCACCTCTTTTGACTTGCTGGTTGTGCTGTATTTGATGCCCCCCAGTCTGCCCTCTTTGCTGCCAGGACACGCTGCTGACTTGTATTGAGCCTGCTGCCACCCAGCACCCCCAGACTCCTTTCTGCAGGGCTGCTCTCCAGCCATTCCTCTCCCAATTTATACTTGTGTCCAGCATTAGTTCATCCCAGGTGCAGAATCTGGCATTTGTTCTCGTTAAATTTCATGCCATTGATGACTGCCCAATGCTCCAATCTATCCAGATCCCTCTGCAAGGCCTCTTGTCTCTCAAGAGAATCAACAGCACCTCCCAGATTAGTATCATCAGCAAACTTACTAATGATGCCTTCAACTCCTGCATCCAGATCATTGACAAGTATATTGCACAGAACTAGCCCTAGAATTGAACCCTGAGGAACACCACTGGTGACCAGTCGCCAGCCAGATGTAGCCCCATTCACTATAACCCTTTGAGCCCTGCCCTTCAGCCAGTTCCTCACCCAGCGCACCATAAACTTGCTCATCCCACAGTTGGACAACTTGTCCAGAAGGATGCTGTGAGGGACAGTATCAAAAGCCTTACTAAAACCCAGAAAACCAACATCCACCAAGTTCCCTTCATCCACTAGGCAGGTGACCTTGTCGTAGAAGGATATCAAACTAGTTAAACAGGACTTTCCTTTTGTGAACCAGTGTTGACTGTGCCCGATTATTGCATACTGTCCTTTAAATACCTTTCAATNACAGAACATGCCTTCCAGCCCTTTCACCAGCTTTGTTGCCATACTCTGGACACATTCAAGGACACATTCATCGTTGTTAAGTTGTGGGCCCCAGAAATGCATGCAGTACTCAAGGTGAGGCTGCACCAACACTGAATACAGTGGTATAATCACCTCTTTTGACTTGCTGGTTGTGCTGTATTTGATGCCCCCCAGTCTGCCCTCTTTGCTGCCAGGACACGCTGCTGACTTGTATTGAGCCTGCTGCCACCCAGCACCCCCAGACTCCTTTCTGCAGGGCTGCTCTCCAGCCATTCCTCTCCCAATTTATACTTGTGTCCAGCATTAGTTCATCCCAGGTGCAGAATCTGGCATTTGTTCTCGTTAAATTTCATGCCATTGATGACTGCCCAATGCTCCAATCTATCCAGATCCCTCTGCAAGGCCTCTTGTCTCTCAAGAGAATCAACAGCACCTCCCAGATTAGTATCATCAGCAAACTTACTAATGATGCCTTCAACTCCTGCATCCAGATCATTGACAAGTATATTGCACAGAACTAGCCCTAGAATTGAACCCTGAGGAACACCACTGGTGACCAGTCGCCAGCCAGATGTAGCCCCATTCACTATAACCCTTTGAGCCCTGCCCTTCAGCCAGTTCCTCACCCAGCGCACCATAAACTTGCTCATCCCACAGTTGGACAACTTGTCCAGAAGGATGCTGTGAGGGACAGTATCAAAAGCCTTACTAAAACCCAGAAAACCAACATCCACCAAGTTCCCTTCATCCACTAGGCAGGTGACCTTGTCGTAGAAGGATATCAAACTAGTTAAACAGGACTTTCCTTTTGTGAACCAGTGTTGACTGTGCCCGATTATTGCATACTGTCCTTTAAATACCTTTCAATAGCACCCAGTATAATCTTCTCCATAATTTTTCCAGGTACTGAAGTTAGATTAACAGGTCTGTAGTTTCCTGGTTCTTCCCTCACACCCTTCTTACAAACTACAACAACAATTTTAACAAGGTTAAGTGAAGTGTTACACAAATAGGGTTGGTGTGACCTCGCTGAAGCACAGCTGGTAATAACAATCCCTTCTCCTTCTCTTTCAGCCTGGAAAAGTTGGTCACTGTTGTGTTTAGAGGATGAGAAAACCTCATCACTGCACTTCATTTTCAGCACAGCTTGTGCTGTTCCTCAGCAGAGCTAATGCTCCTCTCCACTCTAGACTTAAATCCAGGACTTAAATTTGCTGTTCTCTTGTTTCTGACAAAGAGGCAGCTCTCCAGTTCCATGCAGCCACTCACATGCAAAAGCTCCTAAATGTCAAGAAACTTCACTAAAAAAAAAAAGGAGGGGTCCAGACACATTAAAACCAGTTAATGAGTCATGATTAAGCAGCAGCTTTAACGATGAGCAAGAATGAACTGTAAAAAGCTGTTTCGCATTACACACACGACCTTTACCAGGACAGCAGGCAGCTATCAACCGGCTAGGGAACTGAAGAAAGCAATGCAATTATTTAGCTTTTCAGAGGCTGCACAGGAAGCACAAGGTCTCCATGCCTAAGGAAAGCTATATTGCTTCGTAACAGGAATGCTACAAATCCGCAGAGGTGGCACAGCCTATATATCCATCCTCTCCAGACTGGCTCACTTACCTGTTTAGGGTCAACAGTGGCAGCCGGGGACTCCAGTTCTATTGTTACAGGACCATCGTTCTGGATGTGTACCTGCATGTAGGCACCAAACTTGCCATCTAAAAAGGGAACAGACAAGAAGTGCTGAGGGCTTTTGGAAGGATAACACATACCAAAATCTTTACCAAATGTGCTAATAAAAAGAACAAAAATACGTAAAAGCACAGCCAACTAAAAAACTGCAGAAAGCTCCTAAGAAAAAAACAGTCTATGTGCACCCAGCTATGTGGTCTGACATTCAGAGATGATAAATATGCAGCTAGGTACAGAAATTTCCACAAAATAAACAAAGTCTACCGATAATCAAGGTGCTCACAGTTCAGGATAGGCAGGATAGTTCTCACAGGCAGCACATGAAATTTTAAAGGATGTAACAGCTAAGCCTAGGGATCCAGTCCAGCTGACCAGTTGATGTTTTGAAGAAATCTTATAAATAAGCAAACCTGACAACTACTCTGAAGTATTTGATAGTGAATATTCTAGAGCAGGGGACATTGGTGTGCAGCTCAGTCCCAATCTGCTACAGCAATTTCTACATTCCTGTTTGCAACCCAGGCTGTTCTTTGACAGTTTGGCAAAAAGGGCAGAAAAAAAGACAGTATCTACTCCCTCAACCCTGCCTACTTCACAGGAATACACTTCTGAAACCAGAAAAGTCTATGTTATTTGTCATCAGTGGCATTTATTAGCATACCAGCTGAAACACAGACCACATTGTTGGTAAGCATTTGAGAAGTTTTCATTACAACAGACCCATGACATTATTATCCTGTAGAGTCTACAAAAGCCATCCCTTTGTACGCTGTCTTCTCACATCTCATTTTTCTTTTTGCAGACTTCCTTCCTCCATTTTTTCTAGTCCAGCTTCCTACTCCTCAAGCTCACCCCATCCCTGGCTGAGCCTATTTGACTGCTCACTCCCCTAGAATCTCTTTTCCTGTCCTGCACACCTGAGTAGTTCCTGTAGTGACACCAACAAGAACAGACACTACCATATCAATACAAATGCATGGAAGAGAAAAAGGTGTGCTGCAGCAAGAAGACAGCAGTTATCCAAAGACTGGAACAGTCTCACTGGGAAGGCAGACCTGGACTCTGCTCAGCAACACAAAAAAAAAAAAACATTTCCAGTACCACCTCGAACAGTGAGCAAGAACACGCTGAAAGCTGCAGGCTCAAACTTCAGTGGAGCAACCACCCACTGGGAATATTTACATGAGACTTTGTATAGCTACACAGCAGCTTTCCGTGGCAGCATGTGATATCCCTGACTGAACAGAGGTCAAAGCGAACTGTCGTGATCCTTCAGGAATGTGTTACTGGGGGCAAACAGCTCCGGAAGAGTGTTCAGTCTTTCCCTGTCATGTCCTGTAAGTCAGATAGAAGTCTGGTATTTGCTTAGAAGAAAAAGGAAAGGCATGTTCAGGCCTGTCCAACACATATGGGCCATATCACAACAGATCTACTGCCCAACTGCTTTTCCAAATGCTGTATGCCACAAGTCATCCCACGAGCTAGAGGTAACAAGCTCTGGCAAAGCCGAAAACCATAGCACTGCACAACAGTCCACTGGCAATGCTCCAGCAGCCAAACAAAAGGTTCCTGGACTGATCACGGATGAGTCACAGCAACAGAAACACCAATGGGAAGGGAGCAAGAGCACGATAGGAGGAACTATTTCCATGAAAAGGAATGTGATTTACTGAACAAAAAGCTGCCTAATTTTACCAGCTGCGCTCCTCAGATGTTTTATGCCCCACAGGGGAGGTGGCAGAGAGAACGCGTACCCAGTGTCCCAGCTCGCTGTCTCTACACAGGCTCCTTTGATCAAATCGACGTTCTTCAATGTTTCACACGGGTTGAGAAACGTTATGGGTGTTGAATCTAGAAACTTGACAAAGGTGTGGCTGCCACAGCTGCACACCCCCAGGTCTAAACAGTAGCAAGGCTGAGCATGTATTCTCAGTAGGCACACACGCACAAACACATGTATGCTATACACTCACACAGCCAGCTGCAGAGATACCAACACAGACACACTCAGCACTCACATGAACACCAATAGCACCTATAACCTCACCTTGAGCGCCTCACTGGCTAATCAGGATGACGGTCCGTTAGTGGGAAACTGTACATATACACAATGCAAACGCTTCCACCAGCTGGGCTTAGACAGTCTGCCCAGTAGCTGCCCACAGATCTCAGCCTCCCCAGATGCTGGCACCTCAGGACACAAGTCCCTGAAACCTGTAGCCCTGTTCTAGCTGCTGGTACAGACCGCCTCGCACATATTCACAGAGACAGCCCTCCCCGCAGCTCTCTGGCAGTTTGCTGGCTCCCCCCTTGTCTTACCCTTAGAGTCACACAAGCACACACACACAGGTCTTGCCTGTAGAGACCCCCAGCCTCTCCAGTAGCTGGCCAGGACTCCTCTAGTCCCTCCAGGAGCCAGTTCCTCCTGTGGTCTCACCCTCAGAGACACACACCCAGACTCAGCTCTGGCCACCGCAGCTTCTCGCCAGCTCATCCTTCTGTGCTCACTCACCCTCACTCACAGACATGGGCCTCAGACCCATGGTCCCACTCCAGTTGCTGGACTCAGACCCCCATTCACACACATGCATACTAAACAGTGGGTCCCTCACCCAGGAAAATAGTTAGAAATAGACTTTAATAAGAAGACAAGGCAGACTGTGCTGATCAGCTGCAGGGCATGGCCACAAGCATACTGACCAGTCACTGCTTACATGTGGCTGGCCCTTTTTATACCCATATCCCTTTATTTCCCCATGCTTGTTGCTCCTGAACTCACCTAGATCCATCCCTTCCTCTGCCTTTGCTTCTTCACCTGAACATCCCATTGTAAGTCTTGTGTGACCCTGAAATGCCCTCCTCCTGCATGTGTCCTATACCTTCAGGCAGTGACCCCCCTCAGTCCAAAAGGTGCTCTGGAGAGCCATTCCCATTGACTCCCCAGAACAGGCATCACATCTGGACCACAGGACTGAGGGTCCCCCGGGACAGCCCTGGGAGGGTCCGGGCAGGGTTTGCAATCGTCTGAGTCCAGAATTTGGGTTCCCTCGCCTGCCTCTGTGCTCCTTTATGTGTCTGCAACCCAGCTCTGTGTCACACAACCTAGTGAGAACTACTACAGCAGGTGTGAAAATGTCTTCCCATCTGACAACTCCACTGTAGGGTCAGCACCCTCTGGAGGGAAGGGACAAATGAGGCTGCCATCAAAGAATGGCACATCAGAAGTTACTGGCACATCAACAGTTACTGCTTTAAAAAGGTGCTGCTGAGTTGATTGGTTAAATTGGGTAAATAGATATACCATGAAGCTGTCGGTATTTCGGGGAAGGATCAGTGTGTTCTGAGCTAACAGTGCAGAAGAAAAGAGAGAGTTACCAATAATTACAGAAAATAGCAGAAAATTTATGAGACAAAAGTATTACAAAGAAAGTAAAAAAAAAATCAGAAAGACCTGTTCTCATTTTATAAATTTGCTGGAGCCTAGAACATGTGAAGGGTCTCACTGAGAAAAGATGTTAGAGCAATCAAAAAAAATAGTGATTATAATTTTCCAGCACGGTTTTCAAACCCTTTGCTGCCCATGATAGATGAGAACCTGCAGAGAAAATCCAGGTAGTTTTTCCCTAAACCTGTAGCTTATGGTTTCACTGGTCAATCATGCAGACACACATTTTCAGAGATACCTATAAATGACTCTCAGCTGGGAAATAAAAGCTTGAAGAACGCTTGTTGCTCTTAGTTAGCTGTATCTGCACACCTGAAATCTAACTACCGTAATGTGTAAGAGTCTCTTAGACTCTTACAAATACCAACTACAGCGCAGGAATCTCACAGAATTGTTTCTTGCACAGAAAAAGGCAGTTTCTGCATCTGGCAAGCACAATAAAACAAGACTATCTTTGTGCAGACAATGAGGAAAGGATCTACCGACATGCTTAGAAAGTGGTTATATTGTTTCTTTAGCAAGATCAAGCAGAGACTGCTTGAGCTGCTGCTCCTACAAGGGTTGTTATATTTACAGTGTATGTGGCGAGATGTACCCACATGCTGATCACATAAACCAGTCAAAACTAATGCACCTTTCTTTAACAAAATAATAAACAAAAAAAATCTTAAACTTTAGTTTAAGATTAGTGGGAGCACAACTTTTCAAATAGCTCTCTACACACTGCATCATCCCTCTCCTGTACTTTACTCACAGAAAAGAACTGTCTTTTGCACTTCCCATACACATATGGACCTAAAAAAAAAAAAAAAAAGCAAAGTTCACAGGCTCCTTTTTTCAAAGGCTGATAAAGTGGCCAAATAAGCCCCCACCTGCACCATAACACTCAAGGCACTCCCATGTCACAAGCACTTTCTATCTTGTTTTGGCATCAGAACTACTGTCAAGGGACGTCTTTCTCTAACAGCTCTCTCCCATTCTTCCTCATACTTCAGCTTCCAGTCTTTTGACCCAACGTTACCCCAGGTCAAGGTGAATCACAGCTCAGAAAGTTTAAGATTTAGAGCTAATGGAAACAGTACTTAAAACAGAGATTTCTGTTAATGCTGTCCTCCTCTACAGCCTCTCTCTTCTAGACCTTCCCCTCAAAGACAGGAAGGGTCTCAGCACCTTGCAACCACCACAATGTAAAAGGCAGTGCAGGTTTCAGTCTCAGCAACCTCATCCTCTCAAAGGATTTAAAAAGCTAACTGAGGGAGAATTTCTTCACACATGCCAAAATCCAAAATGTCTTGTGGGCCACCACATATCCTCATCTTCAAGCTTTCAAACATACTGCAAAGGTGGTGTTGTCAGAAACAGTTGCCACCCTCCCTTATCACAAATTGATGTGTCCTGTACTTTCAGGGATGATGGTCCCTGCACAGTACGTGCTTTCCTCACAGGACACTTCTGGATTTTTGTGCTGGCAGTTCCTTTATGCAACAAAACCAAAGGGTTCTAGCAGTCCATTGGTCCTCACAGCTCTATTCAAGAAGTGCCCTTACTATAACACAGCTTTTTTCTCTGTAGCTTCCGGGTCTGGTCTTGCCTGAAAGAACAACAGAAAGCTAAAACCTAGTTCCACAATTTCTTCTTCAATCAATGCCTAATCCCTTCTTAGGAAGAGATGCTTCTTCAGTAGAATCTCCCCCAGTGCTGGCTGCCTGCCTCAAAAGCATGCTCCTGCTTACTTCCCTTGTTCCAGTGTCTACCATAGCGTCAGTATATGGCACTTCACATAACCTTTCAGAGAAGGCATTCTTCATTTGTGCGTTATGGTTTCCTGAAGAGGTAAGTTGAGAGACAAGCCTGACTCCGTGTCTTCGTTCAGGCAGCTGTTCTATCTCCCAGTGACCCCTCCCCACTTGAAAAGGGGAAGCGGGAAAAGGAAAGGTNAGGCATTCTTCATTTGTGCGTTATGGTTTCCTGAAGAGGTAAGTTGAGAGACAAGCCTGACTCCGTGTCTTCGTTCAGGCAGCTGTTCTATCTCCCAGTGACCCCTCCCCACTTGAAAAGGGGAAGTGGGAAAAGGAAAGGTGACCCGTGGGTTGAAATGGAAACAGATTTAATAAAATAATAATAACAAACTAATATTAATACCAGTACTGATATAAAATACACAAAGTTACACTCAGCCCATGCAGGGGTGGCAAGCTGCGCACTCCTGGCAGTGAGTGCCAGATGTCAAACCTGGCAAACAAAACAGCTGCAGCAAAAGCACGACAGTCCCAGCAAAGGGGAGAGTGGCCTCGGGAGCGGAAGAGCGGGCGAGACCCTCCAGGGATGGTGGCCATTGAGGAAGAAGAGCCACCCCCAGCAAACTTTCCAGTTTATAGTGATTGTGACATTTATGGTATTGAATACTTCTGTTGGCCAGCCTGGGTCAGCTGCCCTGGCTTTTGCTCATCCAAGCTTTAGCACCTGGCTAACTCAAAACTGCTGAAGACCTCAATCACTATGGAAACCCACATACCATGGCTGGCCACGAGCTAAAACACTTATCAACTTTGTTCCCACCGAATCGTGTGATGCGGTCTTCTCAAAAACACAGCTTTCTTGAACAGAAAACTGAATCTATGATTCTATCCCAGTGAAACCAGGACACTCCCCTAAAACAGACTGACATCTGTGATACCACTGCATTTTGCGTTCACCTAAGAGCACATCAGTGTAACTCATCACCTCTGCAGTGCTCAGGCAGACAGGCTGCAAAGGAGTTGATTGTTCTGCCCTTGAATGCAACTTCTCAAACTCTGATGCAGACAAGTCCCGCTTCCGCACAGGATTGCAAAGAAACTGAAGACATCATCTTTTCCATCTCTCTGTCCCAATAATCTGTCTGGATTGGTTTTCACTCTTCAATCAGAAGGGAAGGAGGACAAAGAATCCATCCTCCTTGGATGTTGTTTGTTACCACAGCAACTTGGGGTAAATTCAGCACATGACCCTGTACCGTTCATGGGAGACAATTGCCACATACCCATAAATACTTTTTCTTTTCCTGCTTTTTATAACACAGTGCTCTTCAATGTACTAAGTACCTCTCCCCACTTTAAGACTTCTTCACTGATAAAGTCACCTCCTTGCAACATCCTCTGCAATGAAACAGGATTCTACAAGTATAATTAAAGTGACAACTTTATTCTGCTGGACACCCATCTCTTCAAATTCCTTTTCCCTTAGAATCTGGCATGCATGCCTTCCTCAAAGACCTTTATCTGAGATAAGACAGACAAGCCACATCTGAGATACAAAGACTTGAAAATGAGATATAATTTACTTTCAGACTATTTTTTGACATATCTCGAGCCTTGTGACCTAGAAACTTCACACTGGTTTTATTGAGAAGTTGCTTCTAAGCTTGCCTACTTGGAAAGTTATTCCTAATTAACCCCATGCGGGTAGTCTTGCTCCAGATAAGAGCACTTACTCCAAAGTGACAACACTCACAAAGGGAATTAATCAGAGAAAATAATTCTGCTTTCAACTTGCACTAAACCTTAATATGAATTAACCTCCTCCGTTGTGGAACGGTCCTCTCATATTTACTCGTATATTGCTATAAAGGGAGTGAGATATTTCACATGCTTTGCCATGCTAATCCTCACTGCCTCAGAAGACTAAATCCACATTCAGGACAGAGAATGAAGCCCTGACACACAATGAGAAGCCTTGGTAGGCCTAGTTTTTGGATATCAGCTTGCACAACAGAACACTCAGACCTGCATTCACCAGCTGTGCTCCTCAAAGTGGAATGAGGTGTTTAAGAATGAATTTCACAAGAAAGGACTGAAGCGAGACAAGCAAGGACTTCTGATGCAACCTTCTTTTTCCTAGACACAGGTGTTCATCTGCAGTCTTAAGACATCTGTGTTAAACCAGCAGCCAGGGCTCTGAGCCCTCTCCAAGATTTTGTTTGTCAAACGTCCCCCTGCTCTGGGGGTGAAAGAATGGTTTGCGTTTCTCTTTGGGGAACACTCACCATTCTGAGTTCCTAGCTGGCAAGCTCCAGATAGACTAGATACCAGACGGAGGTGCTGCCTGCCCAGCACCCACAACAGTGGCACATGTAGTAGCTCAACTTCCAACAGCCAAATCAGTCTATGGAAAAAACATAGGGACTAGAAAACAAAAGGCTCTTAGGCATTATGGCAAGACACTTATTGATCTGTCTTTGACTCAGCTACACAAATTCCACTTTCAATTTTTAAATTATTCCTCTAAAATGCATTAAGCAATTTGTAAGATCAAAGGGAAGGGCATCTGCAGCAATCCAGAGAATCAATCTCTAATCTCTCAGTAACTACAGTTGTGTGTATGTATACGTGTAGAGGAAATACATGAGTACAGATTTTGAAGATAGAAGGTAGAGCCTCATGCTGATACACTAAGCCTAATTTAATAGCCCAACCACTCCATTCATCAGTATTCCTTCCCAGGGTCCTCCCATCACCCTCTGTAACACAGTAGCTCATAGGACAGCCCCCCCAGCCAGTCAGGTTCTGATTTCCTGAGGACTTTTCCAGAGCAAAATTCGGTATGTTTGCATGCCACACTAAATCACAGCCCAGGTATTGCCATTTCACAAAGTTATACTCAATCAGTCCTGCTCCCGTACAGCCTGCCAGTGTATAAAGGCTCTCTGCTGCAATACACCTCAGCTCAAGGAAACTGTGGACTCTGCCGATGCAACCACAGGACTTAGCCTACTATCCATTAAATTCTCAAGCTTCGGAAACTTTGTATGTACAAAAATAAATAGATAAAACAAGCAAATGAACAAAAAAAACCACTGGCAAAGCAATTGGCACAACAGAAACTTTGATCGTAAGTCTAACAGACTTGGATGCAGCACAACATAGACTAGCACAGCCTAAAAAGAAAGCAAATTTATAAATTAGCAGGTGGTTCCAGTCCTGCCAGCAGTTTCAAGCACGTGTGTTATCTCACGCAACAGCAAAGGCAGTCACTCTTGCATTTCTAAATCTATGTTTTCAGCATGCAAAAAAAAAGGCAGACGTGAAAGCTCTTTTTGCAGGAAGCACTGGCAAACCAGTGCCAAAATATGGGCACTTAACAACAGTGGCTATTCATTTCAGGTGTGTAACTGTTATCAACTTAAAAGACAAGTTCAAAAAGCTGCTGTCAAAATATAAACTGACCGAAAATATTTCAGAAACAGAGCATTTGCCAAAGCCCAAGTATAAAGACATAGATATCCAGAGATGTATCAATTTTTCCACACCCCATTTAAGTTAAAGAAGAAAGTCCATACTTGCTTTTAGTTCACCAGGACATAAAGGTCCAAATCAATCAAATCGTACCACAGCAAATCATATTCCCATTGACTTCCCAGGAAGTTCTGTTACCAGTTTCAGAGGCACAGGAACAGGTCCTAACTTAGTCATAACTCAACAAAGATCAAGGTTTCAAAAGCACATGCTCCGAATTCATTAGAAGAGAAGTTTTCTATGTTATGAACAAAAAGGGGTGCAGTGAAGGAGTATCATAAATGCATTCCTTATCATCAACAAATGACTGGAAGAACATATCAAGCTACTGGAAAGCTGACACAAGATGGACATTTCACATGTGCATTTCACTGTGCCTCCTTGGAAAGCACTGGGATAATTACCTTCATCTGTAGTCAATATGGAGAGTAGCCTTTAAATCTTTCCCTAGCTACCAGTTTTCTGCCTTCTCCTTTTGTTTTGCTCATAAGGAAAGTAACGCTGACCATTACCTATTAACAGCCCCCATTTAAAAAAAAGTCTTTCTAGAGACTTGTCTTCTGGAATAGTGTATCAAAAATTTGAGTCTAAATATGAAAATGGCCAGAAAGCAAATAGAAAAGCAAACAGAAAAGATTAAGGGTGGACACAGCACAAACACAAAGGGAAGTCAGGCATTTTCTGATAAAGAGAAAACTGTTGCATACATGGCATAGAGTTGAGAAAAGATAGCTTAAATCAAACGCTGTTCCCAAGAAGCACATTACACCTCCCACTGTCATCATTACTACTTAACAGAATGTAAAACCAAAGCGACAGATGGAACTACACTGTCCATGACACACTGGTGACACCTTCAAGCCTGAAAAACCACATATGCCTCAGAAAAGATGCTCCTCCTGGGTTAATCTAGCTACACAGCACAAAACACTCAGCGTTAGAGGAAGCCTGAGCCCAGAACTTGTTCTCATGACTGCAGCCTCTCTGGATTACGTTGTCAGAGCCATAGCTTACGTTGTACAACCAATAACATTACAAGAACACGTGTCAAACTATTCTGGAGGAACACTGGGAAAATGACTTGCCTAGAGGAAGACTGGAGTGACCACCCTGCTGAGCTGCTAGTGAAAATACCACAACATCCCCTCATCTACTGCCGCGTAAAGATAGCTCCTTTGCAACACAGACAGAAAATTGTAGAATAAAGAAAGTAACAATCGGGGAAGAGCACATATAAACAAGGTCCACTGGTCACATCAAGGACCTTACCAACCTTTTGCCCTTACCTTTAATAAGCTCTGGTTTGTAGGCTTTTCTTAGCTGCTCTAGGAAGTTGTTATAAAAACACTCCGCCTGCTCTGTGGGCATTGCCATGTGGTAGTCAGGCTTGTTTCCTTTCAGGATGCACTGGAGAGTAAATTGGCTCACACACAACACTTCATACTGCTTATCCATCACGCTTTTGGACCAGTGCTTCCCACTTTCATCTTCAAATACTCTCAAGTTCAAGATCTTCCGAACCCTAGGAGGAGAAAAAGATAACTCCTAAATTGTACCATGCAGGATCAACAGGTACAAGTTAATGCCTACCACACAGGATGAGATAAAAGGAAGGCAGATGCATGTTCATTCTGCCTGTACATAACAAGACAGCCCTTTGTCCCTTCCTTCCTAAACCACAGGAATCTCATCACATTAGGCAGAGCCATAACCAAGAGTGCCCTTACACATAACATTGTCAGACCATTAATTAATACCATCATTTTACAGAGCGTGAGATCAGGACAGAATAACTGCAAGTTACAGGGTGACATAAAGACGGCATAGGAAGTAAGAAAGCTTACTCCTTACCATCTGATTTTATGTGTCACTATATTTGTCACATTACTATAACATGTGAATAGCTTTGGGAATTTTAATCCTCCCATTGCAGTGGGAAATCAGATTCAGTATGAAATGAGATCATCCTAAACTATCGTTGTTTCCAACTACGATTCACATATATTCCTCCAGCTTTGTCACCTCCTAGCACTCTTCCCAAACCCAGATGCACAAGCCGGATGAGGACAGCACTTTTTCATTAGGATGAGAGGAGGAAGGCACTGATCAGTGCGGAACTGCAGGTGGTTGCAAAATGGTGACTGGGACTTGTTTGTATTTGTATTCAGGCTGATTTTTAGAGCTGGGGGGCAGAACCGACTGGTTTGAATACTCAGAGAGGACAAGGGGACTTTCACATGCAGATCCTGAAAAGCAGCAGGCAGACTTGCAATCCAGTCTATGGTTGGACTTTGATTGATAACAAGATTGCATGTATGTCCCTCTCCTGTCTTTGGTTTCTGCTTTTAGCTTCTACAAATCTACAGCATCTATAAACAAGGGAGCATATCAAGTGCAAAGCATGTGAACGTCAGTCATCAGCCAGACATTTTACGCTGCTCCAGAAGTGTGACAGTTAGCATAAAATAAAGCTGAGACCTTATTATGGCCATAGAACAGAATCATAGAATGGTTTGGGGTGGAAGAGACCTTTAAAGGTCATCCAGTCCAACCCCCCTGAAGCATAGTCACAAACAACATCCTTGCCAATTTGTGCGTTTTCAAAGACGAACAGAATTGACTTGTGAATGAAGTGGATGGTTAAAAGCCTTGAAAGGCCCCAGCGCATTAAATCATTGTCACTGGGTGTTTTAATGATAAAGATGTTTGTTATTTCATTTACAGGATTACTAAAGTTTCCTTTAATAGGACTTGAAGAGCCTAGTTAAACTGACTTCTTTCGTTCCTTTTTTTCAGACGCTGGCTTCCTGCCTCTCCTGTATCAGCCATCCAAACAACCTAGTGTTGAGAGCACAGTCGCTATGGACCGCCCGCTTGCAATATTCAGAAGCATCTTTCACATTCACCAAGGTAGGAATTAGAAACAACAATAGAGCAAACGTTACACACTGAAGAGGCAAACAGTAAGGCAAGCCAATTGAGCATGTCACAATGGGAACACTTTCAGCTTTGATGCAATTCTCTACAAGTTTCACATTTCTGTCACTTCTTTGGTGACCTTTAGTTCACATCCCCACTCTCTACCTTTCCTTCTGCATCTGCTAAGTGTTGTTTTCACCCTTGCTCACATTACTCTCTCTTCACTGCTTGAGCCTTTCCTCTTCTTGACATCAGTTACCTCTACTACCTGTTTCTTCTTTGCCTTTGTAAGAACTGAGGTCAGCCCTAGAACAACGAACAGACTGAAGGAGACAGAAGTCGTCCCTGGAGAACTCTCTCTTGCATGTGTTTGCTGGCTGAATGACAATATTTTGCGGCCATGGAACAGATGGCCAGAGCCAACATTCCAGGCTGCCAAAACTGATTCACTTTTACAGAAAAGTAACTGATGAGACTATTCAAGCTTTTTGAAGAACAAAACTTCTCATGTGTGCAAGCTACAATAAGAGTCTGAGGTTTCTGATACATCCCATCCTTGAAGGATGGAGTCCTTTGGAGTAAATTCATACAGTAAAAAGGACAGACGATCAGAAAAACCCAACATGTTGATTCTTCCTTTTTGAGTCTGTTCTTGATAAAAACCACATAGACAAGGAATGGCAACAGATTTTTCTCAATGGAACATAAAAAAGAAAACTCTAACTAAGAAACCTGTATTCAAGGTAAAATCTGAAGAGGAACTAACAGGCAAACCTGAGTTTTCCAACATGAGTGCCCCATTTGTTTGGCTACTGTACAGGTGTCACTGATTCAGTGTCAGAAACGCACAAATAAAAGAGTACAAGGCAAAACGAAATATGTGACTTACATGTGCTCCAGCTCTCTTTGTGTATCTTCCAAAGAAATACCCAGCAGCACACAGAGGCCTCGTCCTATTGAACTTATTTGTTCACCGCCCACTGGGAAAGGGGGGGAAAAAGAAAAGTAAGGCTAAACGCACTGTCTTGTTGTAAGGCACAGGTAAGTACTGACTTCAGCTGGTGACTGTAAAACCACCACAGAAAACATCATTCTAAACCCTTGTTCTCTGCCTTAAGTTTGTTAGAGAGTAAAGATCATGTAGAATCCCTCTTTCAGAAGTCTTCCCAATGTCATGACTTATTTCTGAGGGACTAGCTCAAGATGCTTACTCCAGCATTTTAAAATGCTGTATAAAGATTTCTTACTACAATTGGATCAGCAGCGCTAAGCAGAGAGGTGGCAGAACTCTCTCCAATCCCTATAAAATTATCCACCTGGTTGATATCAGTAAGTGTACTCAATTTTTCTACTCCACCACTCCCTACATACTTTGCACTGGTTGTGAAAAGGTGATTTCTATTTGATACAGTCCTCATGGATTTTTTGAAACAAGACTTTGAACAACCTGCAAATTCTGCCCTCCTCGTTCAGAACACAACTTCTGTAACGACATTTACAATAAGACACAAATCACGGCAGATCCACTGTGTTTTCCTAAGAAATGTTTTAAATTATCTTAATTTAATTAAATTACCTTAATTTAAATTATCTTAACATGGTTGAGTTTGAGATGCCTGTAATAAGATTTAAATGAGGTCTTAAAACTGAGATAAGGACCAGCTACCCAGATGTCAAAATTATACCCAGGCTCAACTGAGGGAAAAAAGCCCCAAACACCTTGTAATAAGAAAGGAGAGCAGGCCCCCAGCGAAAGCTGAAAGCTTGTGTCTGCAGACCAGTGGCCAGATCTGGACTATTCCCAACGGGTAGAAGCAAATCAGGGCAGAAGACTCCTCCCAAAGACTCTTTCTTTCCATCCGATCTGAGTATGAGCCCTCCAGCTCAGAAATCTATCCTCTTGCTAAGCACCGCGCTATCTCCCTCACAGAGGGACATCTCAAAGTCTTCAACGGCCAGAAAAAACAGTTTAAATTCTACCCAGAAACGTGGCAATAAGTCAGCCGCAATCCTGCTGCTGACTGTGTCTGATCACTGTTGTATTCACAGTACCAGCTGTGCACAAAAGCTGTGCTCCTTACTTATTCACAGGTATGCTGTTCCAATGCTTACTGACCAGCCACACACAAGCAAAACCTATTTACTTAACGTGCAGGCCATCCGGCTGCACATCCTCTTGCCCCTGGGCCCCACAGCAGGCAAACTTTACTGCCTCACATGCAAACTTCTTGGGGATTTTAAGCACCTTGAACATAGAAGGTCCAACCAGTGCAACATCAGGGACATACCGTCAGGACACACCACTCCTACCAGCAGCTAAGCAAGCACCAGGGCTATCACCGGCTTCCTTGACCCACACAAGCAATGCACGGTGGCGACTGGGACAGCGCTGCCGACACGCACAAGCAGCGCGGAAAGGCGAGCCGGGCTGCGCTGCCAACACACTTGCAATGCAAAGAGGAGACTGCGATCGCAGCGCCGACGCACGCGAGCCACACGAGAAAGCAACCGGTGTGGCACCGCCACGACACACCACGAGCGACGCAAGGTGACTTCGACCGCAGCAGCGGCGGCGGCGGCAGCACGTGCAGGCCGCGCAAGGAGGCGGTTGCAACTGCGCCGCCCGCACACGGCAGCAGTGCAAGGGGGCGACTGCCATGCAAGGCGGGGGGTGACTGACAGGGCCAGGGCACGCCGGCAACGAGAAGCGAGCGACCCCGACCCACGCCAAACGCACGCAGGGGGACGGGGAGGGGGGTGACACAAGCGCCCACGCACGCCAGCCGTGGGAGAAAGCGCGGGGGTGTGCGCTGCCCACACACACGGAGGAGGGGACGGCGCTGAGCGGCCGGCGGAGGCCGCGGCGGGCGAGCGAGGCGGGGAAGGGAGGCCCGGCCGGGGGAAGGGGGAGGCGGGGGCCTTCCCGGTGGCGGCACACTGACCTGTGACACTGGCCTGGGCTACCCGCTGGACGATGGNAAGAGAGGAGGAAATGGCGGGGAAGGGAGGCCCGGCCGGGGGAAGGGGGAGGCGGGGGCCTTCCCGGTGGCGGCACACTGACCTGTGACACTGGCCTGGGCTACCCGCTGGACGATGGCCTTCATGGTGGCGCCGCCGCGCAGCGCAGGCCCGGCGCCGGTATCGGGGAAGGCGGTGGCGCTGGGCAACGGCGGCCGCTCGCTGCCGGCCCGCGCCGCTCACAGCGCCGCCTGGCGGCTGGGGGGTGCTGCCGCAGCCTCCCCCCCGGAGAGGCGCTGTAGGGCGGAGGAGCGCGTATGGTATAGCATAGGCACGAGAGGTTCCCCTATAGGAAGCCTCTATAGAAACGGGGTAAGTGTGCGTAGAGGCAGGCGAGGTGTTTACAAATGTTTTGCGTGCGGAGGGGCTGCCTTCCTCCGGAGTTGGTGACCACAGGGGCTTTGAGGGGGGGCACCCACAGAAAGGCACGTACGCGGAGTGCCGTCCCCTACAGGAATGCCCGTAGGGACACGGAGGGGTGCCCATACAAACTAGTGGCTGGGAGGAGCCTTCTGGAAAAGGAGGTGGTTGCTGTAAGGACCAGAGGAGCCCACATAGAGAGCTGAGTCTATAGGTGCATGGCGTAGGCTCTTGGCATAAAAGCTCCCATAGAAGCTGGGGTGTGTGGGCAGAGGGGCTGGACACACCTTCCCATACAGCACAGCAGCATCTGCAGGGGCTACCGGGAGACCCTACAGCGACCAGTGGCAGTGCAGGACGAGGTGTCCTAGAAAAGGCTAGAGAGACACGAGGCAGCACCTATAGAAACAAGGAGGTGCCTGCAGGGGTAGGAGGAAGCCCCTACAGAAAGGAAGGTCTGTCCATACAGGGACTGGGGTCTGCTTCCTCTAAAAGGAGGGGGTATCTATAGCACTGGTGGAAGCCCCCTTTAGAAAGCAGGGGCTGGAGGCAGCCTTCTAAACGTGCAAGTGGTGGCTGCAGGGAGAGGGGAAGGAAGCCCTTATAGCAATGAGGGTCAGCAGCAAGAGAAGCTGGGGAAAGAAAACCTGTAACAAACAGTGGCCAGAACAGCTTCCTGAGGAAGGACACCATGTCCCTAACGGCTAGGGAAAACCCTACAGAATGAAAATTAGTTACAGCCACAGAAACCAGGGGCAGTACCCTACAATGGGAGGTAGTACGTATACATACCAGTGAAACTCCTATAGAAACAAGGGCTTGGTGGAGGGCCTGGAGCAGAAAACTTAGGAAGTTTTCAGCTTACAGTAGCATTTCTGCACTCCTAATTCATCTCTTGTAAGCTTTTATTTGACAGACAATTAACAACTCTCATACCCCAAAGGTTAAACTACGTTCCTTCCCATTTACTAATCATTCTTATAGTATCCGTTTCAGAGCTGGTCAGTTGAGGACGGGATCACAGATCACCTGGATATGTCTGCACACCAGCTGGGAAAGCAACTTCACAAAACAGCCACCACAGCCACCTGGTCAGACTGTCAGACATGAGACACCAAGCAGCACACAGATTCATTAACATCTCACAACCCAGTTCACGTTTAATGATGTGAATACATGTACAATGAACGGCAGCGATCTGAGCGGACGAGAAGGTCTGCAAGTTCTGCAAAGTCGTGCCAGAGACGCAGCTGTCATTCCACCGATGTAAGAGAAAGTTTTCCACGAACTGTCTGGTGCCAGGACAGCTTTCTCGGACAAGCCAGCTTCAGCACAAAGTTCTGAGCTTCCGGACCAGTCAATTTTCAGAGGGAGGGCCATCATTAGAATCAAAGAATGATTTCACATGCCTGAGCAGTCGAGTAATAGGAGGTTGAACGTCCTTGTATGTTATTATTGTTGTCACTTGTAATCCTAAAGCTGTTTCTCTAGTGAATACTTCTGTGCGGCTTCCTTGGTTTGCCTGAGGATCGCTTTCACTCTCTAAGAAACAGGGAGGGTAAAGGAGGAGGAAAAAAAAAAAAAAGAGAATGGCAATAAAAAGGTTTTATCTCTTCATCATAGCAAAACAGCAGCCACATAGGCATTCGGTCTTCTTTTTTGCTTTTTCTTAAATTCTGAGAAATAGATAGCAAAGATCTGGTGACTGTGTAGACAGAAGAAATTATTTACTAGGGTAAGTTAGGTTGCTGCACTGATACTGGACTAGTATCAGTACTACAGTAGTAGCAATAACAACTGGCTTTCAAGTTATCCGCATTACAGCTAGCTCCACGCTATTACACCTTCATAAGCAGCAAGCTGCTGAGGAAGAGCAAGAGGAACACAGAAAGCCAATAGAATAAAGAAAAGAATAGAACAGAATAGGACTGTTTCAGTTGGAAGGGACATGCAATGACCATCCAGTCCAACTGCCCAACCAATTCAGGGCTGACCAAAGTTAAAGCACGTTGTTAAGGGCGTTGTCCAAATGCGTCTTAAACACTGCCAGTCTTAGGGCATCGACCGCCTCTCTAGGAAGCCTGTTCCAGTGTTTGACCACCCTCTCGGTAAAGAAATGCTTCCTCATGTCCAGTCTAAAATTGCCCTGGCACGGCTTTGAACCATTGCCACACCACAAATAAAAGCAGCAAGTTGGAAAGGGTCTAGACGCCGTTTCTGTCACCAGAGATACAGCACGTGCTTTTCCCATCCACACGGGATTTATCCTTCCTTCAAAGTGAACCTCCTCGGGGTGCCAGGAGCCGCTGGGCGCAGACCGCGCCCGCAGGAGCACGCCTCGGCTGTGCCCCAGCAGCTCACCCGCCCCGCGCGGAGCCCTCCCACCCGGCAGCCGCAGAGCTCCAGGAGCCCCGAGAGGCAGGCAGGCAGGCAGGCAGGCAGGCAGGCAGGCAGGCAGGCAGGCTGCCGGGGCGGGGCAGCGCACACAGCACCCGACCCTGCCCTCCCCGGCCATAGGAACAGCCGGAGCCGAGACCGGGGTGGCCGGCAGCGCCTGGCCCCCGGGCCCTGGAGGGTGCCCAAGCCACGCCCCCGGCCAGGCCCCGCCCCTCGGGCAGGCCCCGGCCTCGTCACGCACGCGCCGCCACGCCCTGCCGGGGTGACCCCAGGCCGTGCCCCCGGACTTGTGGCCGCGCTAGCCCGTACCAGGCCCGCCGCCGCTGTCAGCACCGCCGCCTGTGCTGGAGCTGTAGTGGAGCATGGCCCCCAGCATAGTCCAGCCGCCGATCGAGTACAGCAGCGCCGCCCGCGCGTTCCACACAGCTGCCCGCATCGCGCCCCAGCAACGCCTGCGCTCATTGGTCGGGCCCCGCCGCCAATGGGGCGGCACGCCGATGGGAAGGGGGAGGGAGACGCCAAAGCGCGCATGCGCCCTGGCTGCGGGGTGGGAGCACCCGGAAGCTGGCTGAGCGGGGCGGACGTTTGCTGCCGCCATGACAGAAAAGCTGCGCTTCTGCTGGAAAACGGCGCCCGGGCGCGGCGTGGGGGGCACGGCGGGAAAACGGGCGAGGGGGCTGCACGGCCGCGGCCGAGAACCGAGTTTGGGCGGGCGCTGCGCGACTGACGCGGAGCAGGCGGCGTGAGGCGACCGAGCCCGGCCCGCGCGCCCGGCGGACACCCGCCTTGCTCCGGTGCAGAGCCCGGGGGAGCAGCAGCTGCACCGCCGCTTCTCCTATTTTCAAGCCTACTGACGCTGTGCTAAAGGGGGAGACCCCGCGTCACGGTGACCCAGAGGCAGCGCTTCAGCGCAAGCGCCGCCGCTCTCCAGGCACAGGCTGTTCGCCTCGCCCCCTCCCCGCGCCCGTCAGAGCGTTCCCCACCATCCCGTACTTGTTCTGCGCTGGCTTACCTCGAGGAGCTCCTTGAAATTATTTTTAGTCGCATGTACGTACGGCACGTTTTCGGAAATGAAAAGGAGGTAGGCCGAGTCCATTGCATGTACAGCTGAACTGGGGGTAGCACTAAATCATAACACTCTTACCCAGTTTTATTTTTCATTAATACAGTCCCTGGTTGTTAAGAGATGCCTTTTAAGAACACAAACCATTAAAAATTAAGCTAAAGACTGTTAAAATCTATATTGGCTAAGACATTCTAATTACAAGGTATGAAAAATGTGGAGTATACAGACAAAAAGGAATACAAATAAATATCTAGAAGGGCCAAGTAAAAAACTCTCCCTGAATATTTATTTCATGTAATACTTAAAAACCTTAGTCTAGAAAAGAGAGGAGGAAATGTAAATAAATTGCTCCACTTCTGTCTTCAACACAATCTATGTAAGTCTTCCGTTCCTGCTTCTAGATTTGATCAAAGTCATGATGCACTTGAAACTGCCAGCTTTTTAAGATGGTCCATGAATACTTGGAGACTAACATCATCTGTCAAGATTGGAGCTCCGGATTCCTGCAGAAAAATAAAGAAATAGCCTAAAACAGTGTTGGGGCACTAACTGAAAGCAAATCAGATGTCAGTACTCTGAACTAATTGCCTGCTAAATCAACCACCTCTTTTTACTGCAAAGGACAAATACCTAGCGGGAAGATGTTGCTCTTTTGCAACAGCACTGACACTACATCCTCTAGGGCAATCTGAACTACTGGGAAAAATAAAGTCTCTTCTTTCTAAAGCATTAGGAATTTTGCTGCCCAAAACTCTGTAAAAACAAGGTAAAGAAAGAGGATATGAAAGTCCAGCATTCTCAGATAAAATAGACCTGTATGTATCCATATGCTAGTTAGTTTTTCCAGAATACTAAATACACTGTGACCTAGGAGTTTTAAATCACATTTGTAGGGAAGGGTGAAGATAAATTTCTACATCGGGTCATCTGAAGCCTGTAAGAACATACTCTACGTCAAATCAGCTGCCTCCTTCAGTAGCAGCCACCCCAGAAAACTCCAGGTCTGCCTGTGCCCTACGTGTAGCAGGGATACAGGAAGGGAGATCAAAGGGGCAAAGCTCTCCTTGTGGAGACCGCTCATCTGCCACCATCAAGCTGCTGAGGTACTGATCTGTTGTAGAAGCACCTCTATTTAATGGACAGCCATTCCTTGGATTCATTGAGAAAAAGCCCCAAAGTCAACTGGATTTTGCTGAAAATTTGGGGGGATTCAATACAAGAACACAAGGTTAGTCATCCAGGCTTGAACACTGTATTCTGATCACCCTGTCTTCTGGTGCTCTCCACCAGTACTGTTCAGCTTGTCAACAACCACGGACTTGAACAAGCAAGTTGAATAAAAATCTAACTGCCTAAACTTTAGAGACAAATCTAATAAATGTCTTAAATGTGTCTTAAATGTGTCTTAAAATGCCACAATTATTGCAGTCTCAGATGGTAATTCCATTATCAGATCCTTTGGTACATGCAAAATAACCTTGTTTCCTTGCACCATAAAGCACTGTAAGATTTTCAAACCGAGTCACATGTGTCTGCAAGAAGCTCTTGGATAAGAAGCAGAGGACAAATGTAACCTGCTCACAGTTTGTGGCCATGTGGTGCAACAGAGTGGCTGCTACGCAGACAAATACGTCAATGCACATTTTACGGCATTCGCAAACATGAGCATCTCTTCCATTGCTTACCTGTCCCCATGCGTAGAGGTTATTGTGGGTCTGAGAAGGGTTCACTTTCGACAAGAGGAACCGGGCCTATTAAGAGAAAACATTAGAAAAGTACTTATGTAAAATGGCAGACTTGTCAGCTCCCTCAAGACTTCTTACCGCCTTAGATATGTGACTAGTGATGTTCCTCTGCTTCTGCAAGCAACATACTAATTTAACTTAAAACAGGTTTCAAGTCCAAAACCAGCCCTTCTGCAGAGACAACTTGTCTCCAAGGGGTACGGAGTGCTCTGCTACAGCAAGCAGCGCTCGGCTGGCAGGGCAGCTCTGGTTTCATGCGACACAGGCGTGTCACCAGCACCATCCCTCGCATGCCCCCATCTGATTTTCAGAAAAGAGGTCAGTGGAGAACTGGCGTTAACACGGTCACACCAGAAATTAATACCAAATCTTTGTTTTGGAGCATCAATTCCTGCCTCTTCACTGCTATAAACAAGCCAGACACAGACAAGCACAGCGTAACCGCAGTTCCAGGAAGAGCAAAAATAGAAACTATTTGATATCCTCATTCGGCATCCGAGAATAAAGGAACAGACGGTCAATCATTCAGTGTGACTTACTGTCCTAGCAAGCTAACTGCACTCCCCGTCCTGGGTAAATTTAGATACGTAGTCAAATGATTTCTTTGCCACCTCTTTGGGAAATAAAAAGATGATTAAGCTGGCTCTTTCAGTTGCTTTTTTTCCATACTCAGATTTCAAATGCATATCCAGCGAGTGACTGACTTACTAAAAGACGGTGTTCTAGTAAGAGCTCATGAGAAAATACGCACAGTCAATACTTTGAAGAGCTAAATTACCAATCTATTTAACTTGCGGAACCATCCTTTTAGTAAAGCAGAAAAAGACAGGTATTTGCTCTATTCAACAACAGAAAAAGTTCCTCGATAAACCTGCTTACCTGACTGCCCCCATGTTCAGTGTGGATGTAACGCGGCATTGGGAATCTAGTCTGCAAGATTTCCTGGGCGTCATCCAGAGGGGCTTGCAATAGGTGCTTGAAGTTTTCATATTCAGGCATGTCTTGGTAACCAGCTTTTTGCCACTGTGCAATAGTCTATTGATGGGACAAGCAGGAAATGAAAACATATTAGAGATGTCTGCAAGCCTCCCCTTTTTAACCTGCACAACTTAAGGCAGCAGAACTTT
This sequence comes from Steatornis caripensis, assembly GCA_013398225.1. Taxonomy (NCBI): domain Eukaryota; kingdom Metazoa; phylum Chordata; class Aves; order Caprimulgiformes; family Steatornithidae; genus Steatornis; species Steatornis caripensis. Next base: position 90,429 of record VZSC01005262.1, on the reverse strand, counting down.
AGATGTCCTGCTTACAGAGCACAGGGCAAATGCAGACTTTCGCTACTCTGGCAGTAACATTGTTTAGTTTCTGTCTGTTCCTGAATTTAAGAACAGGCACTCAACACAAAAGCTGGTAGCAGGTTGCACAGTGCAGGAGCAATTCTTGAAAGTGATCTTCAAGCTTTTATGTTTCAGCATGCAGCAACGTAGAAACACAAAGCATTTCTAAATCACTGACATCTTGAATCTGACTTGGTCTTAGACGAAGCAGCCATTGTCTTACAGTATTTTCAAGGTATCTAACGATACGTACCTAACAATTGCTCGTGTGCAGATCACACACTTAGCTCTTCCTTTGTCTGAATTTTACCCAGTTGCTGAGTGTCTTGCTCTGCAACAGCAGGTAGAAACTGTTTAAGGCAACTCTGAAAGACTTATTGTCATTGTTGACTCAGGCGTTCAACTCCTGTCCATATCAATGTCCATGCTCACTTCTCAAAGGGAACAAATCCTACACGGAATGAAGTCGGGAGCTAACAGGGGAGCTGACGCAAACTACCACGCCAAACTTCAGGCATTCTAATAGCAGTTGTTAAATGAAGTAGCTTAGTTCAAAAACAAAGGGAAGAGTTAAAAATGCATCAAAAAAAAATTTCACTAATAGGAACGTTTGACCGTAAACCAAGCTGGCTTCATTTAAACTACTCCAATCTGATGCCATGTTTAGGTAGAAGAAACTGGATGAGGGCCACTCCCCAGGCAGGACTATAAAGGACTTGTCGGGGGAAAAGGTGTCAAAAAGCGGGGAAATTTCCAGAGAAAAAAGTGGAAAGCCAGCTTCCTCTTCATCCCTTACCCCGTAACTACTTCAGGGTGTGAGACATTTCCATTCTGCAGCTATAGTAGCATACCAGTCTCTTTTACAAAACCTGACAGGACTAAAATACAGATCTACGGGTGTGCATACTGAACTGGAAAGCCAAGGCTTTGGATACTGGTATAAATCTGGATGTTCAGAAGTGGTCAGTACCTAAAGCGGCCAGAGTGACCTCAGTCATGATGGAAGGAATATAGGAGCAACTGTAAAAAATGTCAAATATTTAAAAGCAAAAACTGGGAAAATTCATAACTGATTTCTTCAAGAGCAGCAGTATTGAACTGTCAAAACCCAGCAACCAAGTACATCATGTCTCTGAAAATCAAACTGCAGCTCTCTGCCCTGCTTAGTTTCAAGTTTCTCTGTCCTTTTCCAGGCATAGTAAGGGACCATCTCCATTACCAAGCTAACATCACAACTATTCTTCAGTGTAGAACACATCCTTAGTGACTCCTGTAGGATTTTTTTGTTAACTCAGACAGTGGGGAAATTGTACTTAAATTGGCAGCCTGTGTACTATCTCATTATGCTAGCGTGGGCTTTGCCAGCAGCTCTTATACTAACAGTGACACTGTCTACATGCGTGGCAAGAGGGAGAGAGTGCAAAAAGAGAATGTATTTCACTGTACCTCACCAAGGTAGATAACTATCTGGAAGAAAGTATCCATCAGTAGGATTCTGTCAGGAAGAATACTGCTGCTGTCCAAAAGCACTGGCTGGGAAAAATAAAGAAAGAAGTCAGGCGCCACTAAGCCGTCAGAACTGTATTAACCTTCATGGTTGGCCAAACAGCTTGTTCAGTCATGCTGGTATAGATGCAACCCCAACAGTTGTTCAGTCCACGTGAACACCTTGCAGAGCGCAGTCAGCCTCCTGCAGCATCACTGAATGGAGCGGCAGGTATTCAGCTACTCTATGAAGTGCAGGATGCAAGAGCGCAATTTCTATGGCTATCCAAGTTTAATTTGAAATTATCTTGAACAAAAGTATCTCAAGAATAATAAGGAATAACATGTGAGCTCTGCTAAATGCTGCCAAGAGGGTTTCAAAGTGCTACTCCAGCAGCTCCTGCATTTCTTTCCTGCCAGACACACTCCTTCCAAGGAAGCTGCCACTACAAGGGAATCCATGTCTGTCCACTGAATACTTGCACATAGTTAAACACTGCTGCATGAACAACTGAAAATAGGCAGCTAATGGGAGATTATGATCTGGAAGGGCTGAGGCTTGCTGACTTAAGCAGTGGAGATGGCAGCCTCTGGCAGAGAAGCCAAAAAGTGATAGACAGCTGCAATATTCACTGAATGCTAGGAGGCAGGGGCTGTGGCTTGGCAGAGGGGTTGGGGAGGTTGTTTTTTTGGGGAGTTTTTTGGTGGTTTTGGTTTTGGGTTCTCTTAATCAAAGCTATAAGCTTACTGAAAACACAATTCATATTTTACTTTGCTCCATCTCATCCTTTAATAATTACCTTGATTATTTCAGCCTTTTTGCTGAAATAGTGTTACTCTGACTGAATACTCATTACTTTGGATTTATGCACCTCTTCCTGTTGAAGAGGGACTCACCTCAGGAGGTCCATGGAAAGAATACGCATAAAGGATAGGCTGGATCATAATGAGAGACTGGGTCAGATCTTGTCTAGCAAAGTGGTGACGGTAATAAGAAGATTCATCTGGACTATTATTGAAGACCTGCAGGAATGGGGAGCGTCGCAGATGGAACATGAACTGCACCAGAAAGATGAGTGAGAAATGTCAGTAAGTTGCCAAAATTTCTGCACTGAAGTCCAATCTTTCTGAACAGCAAATTATTTTTAAAAAGTCTGTGATTTGTTAACTCCTCAGAGTTCTTCCCTTATCAGTCATTTGCAGCACTGAACTACAGGACCAGCCCACCAAATTAAAAAAGAATCTGTTCCTCCCCTCTTTAATCTGATAAATGGTACAAGATGTTTTATCATCACTGTCACTCACCCTTGCATACTTTTCCCGTGGCTGTGGGAAGTGAAGTTCTTACCTGAGGATACAAAGAAAATGATTCTGACAATCTGAAGGAGTTGGGATCATCTTTGTTGTACTGTCCAAATTTCTGACACTGTTGGAAGCAAAATGGATGCTTTGGTTATCTCTCCTTTTTTTTTTCATTTCTTTCAAAGTAATGCTTTTTTTTTTGGAAGGGTTTCTTTTCGTTGTTTTTATACAGAGTAACCAAGGCCCAAACATGACAATAACAAGTAATATACAATTTGCAGCCTATTTTTCTTTAAGTCAGTGGTTTCTATATCTTACTGGAATGAGAATGATGATTCAATCTATTTGTCAATTTTATATACATATTAAAGCTAGATTTGAAATTATCTAAGAATGAAAGAAACACTGCTTCTATTGCTACTCAATTTTTTCCATTAAATCAGAGATACCATGTTAGACCTAAACTGCTTTGTACACTGTGAAACACCTCTGCATCAACTCTACTTCCTTCTAGAGCTGCAGCAGACTGGCATTTCACTAACTGCTTCATTGAAAATAAGAAGCATTTATGGTTTTAGCAATTTAACTATAAATGACTCCACAATCATTTCAGCATGCCTGTGTGTGTTTTGATGCTCCAGTCTTTATTTGATACTGGCTCTGTTTTTTCAGTGTCTGATGTGCCACATCTGTTATCAGCTCCACATGGGTGTTTGGACAGAGACAGAGCTGATTTAGGCAATTCAGGCTTGTGAAATTCAAAGAGACAGTATGAAGTTGCAGAAGTGATTACTGCCCTGAACCTCACCCCAGTGAGCCCAAATCTGAATGCTGAGTTCAGTTTCAGGCTCCCCAGTGCAAGACAGACGTGGATATACTGGAGTGTGTTTCGCAGAGGCCAGCAAGCCTGTCAGGGGCTGGAGCACCTCATGTAGCAAGAGAGGCTGAAGAAGCTGGGTTTGTTCAGCCTGGTTAAGAGTGGGATCAGGGAGTCATATCACTGTCTAAAGCTATCTGACAGGTAGCTGGAGAAATGGAAATTCTGATGGGGGCAGAAGAAAAGGAAAGGAAAAAAAAATCACAGTGACGGTGCTCAAACATTGGAACAGGCTGTCAAGAGAAGCAAGAGAAACTCCATCTTTGGAGATCTTCAAAACTCAACTGAACAAGACCTGGAGCAACCTGCTCTAGCTTCAAAACTGGCCCTACTTTGAGCAGGGTGACTGCACCAGAGACCTCCAGAGGTCCCTTTCCTTCCCCTCTGCATTATTCTGTGTTTCACTGTCATTGCTTTAATCTCAGATTTAACCCTTTCAGCATGACAGGATGTTTACCTACCCTGATCATACTGGCTTCTGAGCTATCACATACTACAATTATGTGATCGTGATCAGAGCACAAATGAAGCAAATCAATCTGGAAAAAGAAGGGTGTTTTTATTTCCAGAGACCATTTTCACTAAAATCAAGAATACACCCAAGTGCAGTCTATTGGTCTTACCAGTCTGATCAGCTGCCTGTCCAGCCACCGCAGAACATCAGGGCCCTCCTCAGATTCAGCTCTGTACACTGCCAGTCGTGCCATCAACACAGCAGCTGCTTCCTGGTCAAATGCAGCTTCTATGTGCTGGAGTTGACTCTGTGCATCTGCCCAACTATAGGGTTAGTAAAGTGTTAGTGCTATGTGCATTCACCTTCAGCAAAACCCAAACCAGATTCAGCCTCCATGTGCCGAATACTCTGCGGCCAATACATGCAACAAGAAGGTAGAAAAATTCCAGCACACACTGTGGCTTAAGTTTCTGCCATTCTGCCAAAGAATTGGCGTGAGATACTCACTTTCTGGCTATGGTGGTGACACGAATGCGTTTCTGCGTACTGGAGTGTTGATACTGAGTGACAAACTGCACTGCACCTCTGCCTCCCTGAGGTATCGGTGCGTTGTGCTGCAAATGAAACAAGATAAGCCTTCAAAACGGGCTGGCTTTTCCGTAACTCTGTACACTACAGAGAACTCCAGGGCATCATTTGCACAGTCACAGAATAAGTACAAGCTAGAGTCGGACCAGAGAAGAAGGACACATCTGTTGGTGCTGTGTTTTCCAGCAGCCCTCGGAGTCAAGTGGTGCTGGGCCCATTTAGTATTGTGCGTGACACTTCGTCAGATTGTCCCTTAAATGATGGCAGCAACTTATCATCTCTATAGCAGTGAACATAAGAATGGCAGTACAAGGTCTGAGCAAAGGTCCTGTGGGTCCACCATCCTATTCCCAACAGTAACAAGTCCACACAGCAGAAAAGACAGACACACACACGTGGAATAGAATTCCTTTGGGGTGGCCTTCCTAGCTTCTAGTTGCCACATGGTCAGAAACTTCCCCAGCCAAAAGTTGCTTCTGAGCCATCAAGTTATTTGAAATTGGAGGACCAAGTCTCCAAGAATTTGAAGGTATTTATACTTTAATTCACCACAGCACCTACTGGCAAAAAGACAATTTCTTCTGTTAGATGAATACTATACGAAGAAGACAAGGAAAGAATGCAGGTTTTCTACAGAACAAAAATATTAGGCAATTTATGCAGATCAAAACAACCTCTTGAGACTGTTTCTTTGGCACAAAACACTTGGTTGCTTTGCAACTATCCATCTGCAACACAAGGGATCTCATTGCATTTCTTGGCCCTGGTGCAAACAAACAGTTTGGTGTGTAAAAAAGATGACCAAAAAAAAGAGAAGCCAGGACTGACCTGATTTACCACTTCAAAGTAAATGGCCAGAGTTGTACTAGGATCCAGACTACAAATTTTCCATTGAGATGTTCCTCCAATTCCAAGTTCCTACACAGAATTCAAAAGAACGCAGCATTTTTGTCTCTAGCAGCACATAAGGCAAGCTTATGTTAAATTCTGATCAGAGATACAAGTTACAGCAGGCTTTCTGGATTTCTTATCTTTTGTGTGTGAATGAAGTTACTGAGGGACATACAGTTAAAAGAAAGCCTCATGGGGCAAGAACTGAGTCTAGGAAAGACTGTCTTTTCCTCGGAACGTTCCAAATTGTTCTTCTTGTTCAAAACTCTAACATTCTAACTGAGCTGTAGGTCTAGACAGAAACTTTGCACTGTTTATTTACTTCTTTATTAAATATTTTTCCATGTAAAACTTACATTTTCCGAGACACATGGCCCTTTAGCATTCAGAGATATGCATGGTCCAATAGCTCCTGCAATTTTCAGTTCCCTAGAGGTCTAGAACAAGGTAAAAAAAATTGTGAGTTTGTTTCTTTTTTTAATCAAGTGAGTCAAATTGAATACAAACAGACTACATCAGCTGCTCAGCTTTGATCAGATGATGCATACACATGGCTGTCAGGGAAAGTATCTCTGAGTACTTTCCCAGATCACCTACCACTACAATTAGTGAACATAAGAGAATCTACATAGTCACATTTTAATAATTAATATTTAAAGTGACCATGAGAGAGTATGAAATGTTCCTTGCTGAGTGAGGAGAGGCTGAGCACAGCTGCTTTTTTTTTTTTTAAACAAAATCCAAACAAAACCACATAATTGTAATAAGCTTCCAAACAAAAATCCCTCCACTCACTCCAGTATAGTGCTTCTCCTAAAACAAGCACTACGACTGGCCTCAAACATGTAGAATTTTCTATACCCCAAATACTTCATCGACTTTTGAATGAACAGCACTTGTATTCCCCAGTTAAGGTCATCCAATGAAACTAATCTCTCACCTTCACGTCCAAGCTCGCACCAAAAGCCATCTGAAATTCCCCGTTGAACCCTTTGTTAAATACCCGCTGGAAGGTCTGCTTGAAGAGAGAAGTGTTGAAGGAGTCTCCCATCACCATGTGTCCTCTGGGAAAGAAAAAACGATATACAAGGGAACTGAAACAACTTTGAAATAGAAGTAAAGCATAAAGGATACATCCCTCCAAATCTCATGCATGCAAACACATGCAGAAACTGTTTTAAAGCATGCCTTTGCATAGGTAGAATTCACGTCATGGAACACACAGATTCATGAATGCCTCCTCCAAAGCCAGCCAAGTTAATGCTCCATCTTTGCCAGCTTGCTTTCTCAACTGTACTTCCTGCCATCGCTTAAATTGCCTTAAAAATGCTCATGTTCCACCAGTGAGAAATATCTCAACCTAGGAAAGAGCTTTGCTCAGCCTGCTTTCCCTGAGCAGGGCTGTAAATACCCACACCACAGGCAGGATGGCTGCGCTGCTGCAGCATGAGGATGGGTGCACGGCTCTGTGCTGTGCCTCTCCCAAGTGCCTTGGTAAACCCAGGCCTCATCAAATGGAGCTCAGAAACACAACCAAAGGGACAAAAAAGTCTTTTCTGCTTAGTAATATATACTAATGTAATGTAATGTAATACTCTGCGAGTATTACATGATCATTTACAAATACCTTGCATTTCTTCAAACCATCCTTTGACTCCCTAGACACAGCAGATTTTAAATGGGCAATAAGACATGCTGAGTAGCCAAAATGCCCGGTTTAGCACATAGCCCTCCTCACAGAGACCGTAAGGTTTTCAGCAGTATGTAACGCAGACATTTACCCCTAGATCCAGAGAAGCCAAGAATCCCTAGAGAAGGCGCAAGTGAGCTGTTAAGCAGAGAAAATCTGTCCCACACAGGAAAAGCTTCTACCCACCGTGCCTAACACTGCTCTTCTGATGGCACTTCAGTCATGCACACACCACAAAGTACGTCCCATAAATTCTGGAAAGGATACTTGCTATCTCCCAAGGAGGCAGAAGGCATTTGCAATAGACATGTTGCACCATGCTTTAGAATACCTTTCTCAAAGCAGGACATCAAGTTTTCTACCAGCAGTGCTAATTCGCATGCTGTTTTGAGACTTCAGAAATGTGGACTGGGATCAGGGGAGGTTTGCCATGTAATTCCTGGCAAATTCAAACCACAGTTTAGAATAAATGATATAACTCTCACCCTTTTGCCCTGACTGCAAACGTAACTGCTTTCTCTCCCTCAAAAAAAAAAAAAAACAGGTACCAACTTTGTGCTCTCCTGCTGTGAACATACCCAGTGAGGTTTGCACAACACTTCATCTCCAGCAGTCCAGTCTGATCCAGGGCGCAGGCATAAATGTCAATGCAATGCCCGTTGGCTGCGGTGCGATTAGCCAGAGTCTCGTAGTGCTGGGGAAAACATACAAGATGTTTAGGATGCCACAATGGGCAATTTTTCTACTGCTCTCCAGCTGAGGCATACATGTGAAACACAAGGTAAAATGAAACAATTAACAGTGCTGTCATAACTTCACAGCTGTTTGCTCTTACTGCTCTGCTGGATCACGCTTCTCCCTCCTAGGATGTTTGCACTTGGATGAGCTTGATTTGCATGTCACAAATACAGAGAGTGCATGAATTGCATGGGATCTTTGGCTGTGATAACTTCGTGGAAACCAAAGGTTTCCAGGTGATAGTTAAGAGAACAGGTGACATACTGCTTCCTTTAAGCTGACAGGCACATTTCATGCCTGACATTTTAACTATTTTAACTGTTGTTTCATACACCAGGAAGACAAAGGCGGCTTTCTGGAGGTGACCAATTCTTGGAAGACAGGTTTTTTTCCTCCCCAGAAGGAAATACGACGACGTTGATTAATAAACTCTCCACTCACCAACAGCTAAGAAACAACACTGAAATACTTATTTCTCTGAGAAGGCACAAGACTGTGATGGAGACATAACTAGGAGGAAGTCTTTTTTACCCTTCCCTTGACCATTCTCACAACTTAATGTATACAAAAGGCTCATGCACTTCAAGGACGACCATGCAAATACCTGGACGTACTGTTCCCACATCGAGAGAATGGCATATGTTTGCTCCTTGGGGAAGGACACTGAGCAGCTGTCAACACAGCAGTGTATGTAGGTTCATGTTGTGTCCTTTCCTGCCATTTAACGCTCTGACACAATATTCAGGTTTTGTTTTTAAACACACCCGGCAGGAACTACCACCTACTTTGGTGGCCTTCTTCATGAACCTTGCGTTGTCCTTCTCTATGTCGTGCCAAGAACGGATGGGTGTTTTCAGTTCATCTCCTACCACCATGCCCGATCCTTGTGTTGGTGGCCCACCTGTAAACAGCATTATTCTGGCCCCTGTGTTTGGAAATGTGCCCTAAAATAAAAATAAAGACTTACATCAGAAAGAGAGTGGGGCGGGGGGAAAGGGAAAAAGAAGGGAGAGACAGATTAAATGGCAACAGTGTTTTATTTAGGTAAGCATCTGCATGTGTTTCTGCAATGAAAATCAGGGACCCATCTCTGCTAGAGGCTGCCTTGACAAATCATAGAATCATAGAATGGTAGGGGTTGGAAGGGACCTCTACAGATCATCTAGTCCAACCCCCCTGCTAAAGCAGCTTAGCCTAGAGCAGGTTGCACAGGAATGCAGCCAGGCGGGTTTTGAATATCTCCAGAGAAGGAGACTCCACAACCTCTCTGGGCAGCCTGTTCCAGTGCTCTGTTACCCTCACAGTAAAGAAGTTCCTCCTCATGTTCAGGTGGAACTTCCTGTGTTCCAGTTTGTGCCCATTGCCCCTTGTCCTGTCACTGGGCACC
>VZSC01005262.1:0-79934 GCA_013398225.1 Steatornis caripensis | reverse complement strand
TGCCCCGCAGCATCCGGGTGACGTATTGGTCATCGGTGGGGGGCAGCTCAATATCAGTTTTGTACATATTTGTATATTTGTGTATATTTCATTATTATTATTATACATTATTATTGTAGTTAGATTAAAGCTGTTTTAACTTTTCTAACCCATAAGTCTCTTTCCCTTTTCTCTTTCCCCCCCCACTTCGGGGAGGGAGGGGGTTAACAAAGAGCGTCTGTCGTTCGCCTTATAGCCAGCCCAGCTTTAAACCATGACAACATCTTAGATGACCCTCAGATAAACCCAGTGCATAGCACCTCCACATGGCAATACGCACAAGAATCAGAGACCTTTAAACACCTGCATATTTTACCATTTCAATGTAAACTCCCAGCCCACTCTACACCAGCTGGTGATAATTCATGTCAAATGTCAGTAGAGACAAATTGCACCTCTGCTGCCCAATGTAACTGGGCCACAGACCAAGCTGGACCGACACCTGCACGTGTCTCAGCAAAGACTGCCACATGCTTACTTTGACCAGCTCATCTCAAATAAACAACAGCTCCAAGAGTACCTCCAATAAGCCAACAGCAATGGTAAGAGCTACTCCAGTGGAACGTAAAGGCCTCTTTCCCTGGGTCACTGGCCACGGGTCCCTTTGCAGTTCTCCAAGCAGATCTGTTAAATTCATGTCAATCTTATGCACTGGCTGAAGAAACCTACAAAAATTCAAATGAAATATTTTCCTGCTTAAAAGTCCTTTCAGTTTAGAGAAGAAAGAAACTGCCTCTTTGCTCCTGGCACACATAAATTGCACTGAGATAGTTATCAGAAGCAAAAAGTCACGTGGCATGTTCCCTTCTTACATCTAAACTTTCCAAGATAACAGGCCTGTGCAAAATAAAAAATTTGATCAAAGCAAGACATCAGGAACTGACAAGAAGGCAAGTCACATAAAGCATAGGAAAGAACTTCAATGGGGATTTTGTCTACCAAAACGCACAAGAGCTGCCACTGAAAAAGAAGAGCTGAGAAAGAAGAAACTGTATTCAACAGAGGCAAATACAGCTTTACTGTTCTGGGGTCACTGCTTGCCTGTCAATCATTTTTTGGATTGCTGGGTCAGGGGGTAGGAGGTGGTATGTAGGATTGTTATGCATAGACCAGCCCCCCTGTTGGCTGGTCAATCAAAAACACAGGCCCTTGCTCCAAACGACTCCTGAGCAATATGCTTTCCGAAGACAGCTACTCTCTGTTTTTCAAGTAGAAATCTAGCCTGAATGGCAATCATGTTCTTGCAACTGCAAAACCAAGATACTACAGAAGTGTAATACACTGCCTGCAGCTCTAGTAAATCCCATCCATACATATCACTTGATGTAGGGAAATAACTGTGACAAGACAATACCATTTAAATCTTCTTACAAAGAGTCGTCTTGGGAAACCCAGGTTTAGAAGCGTGACCACAAAGGGGCATAAAACATCTGCTCTGCTCTTCTGCTGTGCTGGTGCAGCTTACCTGCTTGAAACAACAGGTTGCTCTGGAGTTTGAAGAGGTCTTCCCTGTTGAATGGGGACAGCTGGCCTTGAAAGCCCAAGCATATCCTAGAGAATAGAAAAATGAAGGCACAGTGTTATTCAAACACTAAACATATTATTTGCTCGCAAATGATATACCCTGAGACCTGCAATACTGTAGCATTAAATGCATTAAAATCTGTGAAATTATTAATCTTTGCCCTCCCATTAGGAATGGATCAATGGGTCCATTACGCAAGATTCACAAACTCTATGTTGGACAAGCTTCCAAGGAATTTACAAAGGGAAAAAGACCGGATGGATATAGGGAGGGAAACACATTAACAGTTAAGAGCACTGAACCCTCCTTCCTCCCCAAGAGCCAAGAGCTTGAAAGACCAGCAGTGGTGTCAACAGAACTAACAGAAACAAGCCACTGGCCTAAGAGATGGCCGAACATACCTGTATTTGCTTAGCTGTCAGGTCCTTTGTGCCCCTAAACACGTAGCTCTTGGAAATCCCTTCACAGCTCAGCTCGTGAACCTGGACCATTCTGCCAAAAGTGATAAGCCCCACCAGGGCGTCGGCAGGCAGCAGACTTAGGGACATCTGGAGGGACTCCTTCAGCGCCTGCAAGTCCTCCTCTTCCAAGCATGTGTCAACAACATACAGGAAGATCAATGGCGTCTGCGGACCTCGCTAATGTAGAAAGAGATGGATTTACTAGAAGCGTGCATATGCTAGGTGACGCTTTATAATGCCTCCAGCCAAGAAATAAAACGAATCCTGTCTTAAGCACCTTGCAGAAATGTTATGTATTTGCATTATCTTAAGTAAATCTAACACATACATAAGCTGTCATAAACAAGACAATTCTGGGGGCTTCAAACTTGCCTGTTATTCATTTACCTGCACTATATATTCAATTGTTGAAAACTGAGGCATAAGTTCTGCTGGTTGATTGACTTCAGAGATGCCTGCATATGCTGGAGGGAACTGAAAAAAGAGAACAAAAAATTAGGACAAGGAAGTTGCAGGACATAAATGTAGGGCCCTCCTCTGCAGTACAGAGGCTGCCCTGCTCATGATATGCTTATTCAATTTTTAATTTACTGCCACTGCACCAACCTGATTAATTCATGACAGACCCATACTGCTGTTTTCCTAAGCACAGGCGACAAGTGGACAGCAGTACAGACAGCTGCTCAATGCAGTGTAAATAAAAGGTAAGGCTAAAGCAGCAACTATGCATTAGCTGAAATTCATTTAGCCACACAACAGTTTCTGATGGCAAAAGTCTACTCAAATCTAATGAATTTCATACTCAGCAAGAACAGTAAATGTCAAATGCAAAAAACACACTGGAAACACACGGGAAAAAATAGCATTTTCATCTCCTTACTATGCCCTGCATGCTGGTAAAATCACTGGCAAAACTGAACTGAAAATAGACATCAGGTAAAACAGATGCATTAACAAGTACTCTGGCCTGGTTTCAGCAAGAGAAAAAGACCACGGGAAGGATTCTAGAAAACTGGAATTTATGCTTAACTTGCTTTGCCCAGGGAGGCCACCAATAAAATGTTTACTGAAAGGATGGAAGCGGTGATGCTTTTTCCAACTTACCTGATTTCTCTGAAAACAGAAGTTACAAGCCCAGAGCTTGGCCCGATAGTCAACTTGGCTGCAAGGGAAAGATGAGGCACCAGTATAACTATAGGAAAAATTTTACAGCACAGCTGCACAATTATCTATGCTGGTTCACAGCACTGAGGCAGAAACACAGTATCAGACACTACAACTTAAACAACAAGAGGTTTAGGGATTCAAACTCTTGTTCTATTGCCGGAAAGTCCATTAGCTCATCCAGTCCTGCCACTTCCAGGCTTGTCAGCGTGATAGACCACTGACAGCTCTCTGGATCTTAGCCTTTGGCAGACAAAGACTTGGGTCTAATCATTCTTTCACTACACTTGGGCTTATCTTAGTCCTTTTATTGTTTGTACAGCTGTAGCACGCAAGTACTCCAGTCAGAGCAGCAGGACCCGTTCACCCAGATCCTGCACAAACACTGAACAAACAGGCTGCTCCCTGCCCCAAAGAGTTTACTCTCCTCAGGCCGTTATGACATCCTGTAACTGCTGGTGCAGTAAAGCCTAGCCGTATTCTTATTTCATGGGCTTGATCTCTTCTTACTTCCTCTTACTGGCCTTCCCTGCTTTTTCTCAGCCCAATGCTATGCTCCAAGATGTGTGATCATCACATCATTTTGGGTCCGAGATTATTCCTCTTAAATTCTCTGCAAAACTTCAAAGAAAACCTTGATGCTCATGCTGGAACTGACCTACAAGCAGTACGATGTGTAGGAAGCAGAAAACCAAGTGAATATCACAGCCCATAGGACAATATCAGTATAATCGGCATTTTGTTTATTTTAAGTTTCATCATTCACCACAAAATTTTCTGGGATGGTAAGAGGACTGGCTATTTTCATATCATCTCTGCCTTAATAGCCTCCACAAAGGCACTCCTCCTTCTGTTTCTGGCAGCTCTAGTAATGGGCTGGCATTCAACGTATCTCATTAGGCACACATGGACTGGGCAGAGAAAAAGGGGAATAAGGAAGCAGTGAAGTTCAGATAAAAACTAGGTACTATCCAGTCTCTCTTAACATCCCAGCCAAAAAAATCATACCAGAGTGGGTTGAGCACAGCTTTGCAAGTTGGCCTGCTACAAAGCACCGGTTCATACTGCGCAGGCGGCAGGTCAAGACGTTCCTTCAGTGGGGTCAGAAGACAGGCCAGGGGGACAACCATCCTTGTGGCCTCCAGCCTGCTGGAGGGCCACACGTTCCAGCTGAAACGCACTCCATCACGCTCCTCATTTTGCTGGATGAACTCCAGGTACATCGCCATGGGACTGCAGAAGCTCTACAAGGACATAAGCAGCACACGTTCAGGCAGCGGTGGCCTGTTTGGACAACAGTCCTACAAAGGAGGTCAGCAGATCAACTACATGAGGCACAAGACATTGCAGGACAAAGCCAAAACATTATAATGAGTTAATCTCATTATCAAATGAACCATGTGACTACATTAATCACTTCTATCCAGTGCTCTCATCAACATCCCAGACTACTAAAACCCCACCAAATTCAATGAAGAAATAAGGAAGTCTGACACTCAAGGTCAGAATGAAAGTGGTTTTTCTTGTGATCCGCATTTAACATCCCAACACCCACTCAGCCTCAGGCTGGCCTCAAGGCAATCCTGACTCGGGTCAGCAAAGGAAAACAGGTCAGATTTACAACATATCCTGAAGCCTTCGGCTAAAACCTTGAAAGCAGAAAAGGAGGCCAAGCCTGAGACCAACACGCTCATCACAGACGTCATCACATCTGGCTGCCAGCCTACCCTGCTTACAGACGGAAACGAGCACATGACAAAAAGGTCAAAAAAGGTCTTTGGTGATTTTAGACACCCTCTGTGCACAGCACCATGTCCCACTCCCCGTAAGAGAGGAATTGAGAGTCCGGTAGACTTCAGAAAAGGCATGCTATTCAAGGAAGGCTATCCCCAACACACCAGAGAAGTCACTCTCTGTACTGCCTTACTAAATGCTTCAGAGTAAGATGTGAACAACACCTCCCAGGCCATCGTTACCTTTGATGTCTCTGAGAAAGGGAAGGACAAGCCTACTGAAAAACTCACTCATTGAATCCAGCCCACAAATACCACACAGCACTGGCAGCAACTCACAGAGCCAAAAGCAGCAGCACCACAACCCACTCTAGCCAAGGAAACTCAGAGGTTCACCTCCGGCTACAGATGCTCCAGGATTACCTTACTCCTGGTCCTTATTGCAGGCGAGGGATTCAGGAGGGCCATAGGTAGAAGAAATCGGAAGCATCACCTCCCCCAGAGGAGGAGAAGTTTTGATGTAACATTTTCCCACAGACCTCCAAACTAATTGCCGTTTTCTTTGTCCTTGCTATTGAGGATGTAAATCAAGCTCATAGGCACTGATTGCCCTTTATTTACACCCCGACCTCTGGACAGACAAACGATAGGGTTCAGCAACACATCCCCACCACAAATGGGGCTGTCAGAGTAGAAGTCACAGATGAGATGCCCTGTAAAAGATCTCATGCATCAGAACACCAAGCAAGAATACCTGTCATCTCAGGTACGCAGCACAACGGCAGTGCAAATCTACCCCACGTTCCTCCAACCGCAGCACAGCACCACTCCCCTGCCCCGGGCTGAGCCCCGACTGTCCCAGCTGGGTCTGGCACACGCTGCAGCCCTGCTTTGGGAGACAGTAGGAGTGGAGGCTCCCCCATCCCAAAGAGGACTGCGTAAGGCTGGTTTAGGGCCAAGTGCCTGCCCAATCTTCCTCACCAGTGCAGGGCCCTCCAGTCCCAGTCCTGCAATGACCTCCAGGGCCCATCCCTGCAGTGGGGAGGTCCCAAAGCCCCTATCCAGGAGATTAGGAATGCTTCCAAAGCCTCAGCAGATGAGTGGTTGTATTATTCCAGTTTCTGTATGGGATCTGCTAATAACCGCTGACCCTGCTGACCCACCTCTCCCAGCAAAACTACAGGCAATGATGGTGACACTCCCTAGCAGGGCTGTATGGAACGCCACAGATCCCTCAGCTGCTGCGCTCAGCACCGCTATAGGGGACACCACAGATCTGCAGCCCTTCACCAGGAAGTGCATAGAGAACACCACAGACCCCTAGTGAAGCCATAGGGGCCACCTCTGACCCCTACACCACTGATCCCCAGCACTGCCATAGGGTGAAGTGCTGACCCCCTGTACTGCTACATGCGGCATTGCTGACCCCCAGCACGGCCCCGGGGGACACGGCTGACCCCAGCCCTGCCCTGTGGGACACCGCCAGGCACCAGCACAGCCCCGGGGGGCACTGCCGGTCCCCCGCCCAGGAAAAGCTACGGCGGACGCCGCCGAGCCCCGGAGCTGCTCCGCGGGACGCTGCTGATCCCCGGGCAAGCACTGCTGCACGGGACAGCACTGAGCTTCGCCAGCACGCCCACAGGGGACACCGGTGACCCTCCGCAGCCCCGTTTACAGGGGACGCCACAGACCCCCTCAGCCCCCCCTTCGCAGGGGACACTACCGACCCCTCAGGGCCCCCTCAGCGGACGCCACTGACCCCTCCCAGCCCCCACTGCTACAGGGGACGCCACTGACAGTCCCTCAGCCCCCCTCACGGTGACACCACGGACCTCCCAGTCCACCCCCACCCACCCCCCGCCGCCAGGAGACGCCACTGACGCCCCCAGCCCTCCCTCACAAGGGACGCCACCGACCTCCCAGCTCCGCTACAGAGGACAACCCCGCAGTCCCCAAGCTCGGCCACATGGGACAGGCATCCCCGGGGACCCCCCGCAGCGCCCACCTGCCCGCGCCCCGCCGCGCCGCCTCCGCCACCACCGCCACGCTCTCCCAGCAGGCTCCTCGCGCCCGGCAATGCCAGCTCAGCGCTACGGGGTGCCCGCAGACAAGATGGCGGCACCAGCACGCCCCACCCTCCCCCGCCGAGGCTCCGCCGACATCTTGGCTAAGGGCACCTTAGCGCCGTTCTGAAGGAGGGGAAGTTGTGACCCTACAAAACATGGCGGGGCGGCGGCGTCTGGGAGGCCATCTTGACTAAGGGCGCCAGGTGCATCGTTGGCACAGAGACAACCGGGGTGCCCCTACGAAATATGACGAGGGAGGCGTCGCCTTCCTGCACCCGCACAGGCCGGCGAGCTGCGGGGTGCAGGAAGCAGCTCTTCTGTCAGGCTGCTTGGCAACTTTGGAGGGTGCCGTTGCTTTCAGTAGGGAGGGTTGGCTTTGTAAGCATAGAAACTCCTGAGAAAAGGTTATCAATAATAATTAATACAGACACTTAAAAAAAAATAAACTGTGAGCCCCAAGTGGCCTCCTCTTTGCCTCAGTTCTTGGCCCCCTCGTCAGACCGAGGTCAACGTTGGCTGTCGGAAGCGCAACAGGCCAAGCCAGGAGGCCGCCCAGGCCTGTGACGAGGCAGGGCCGCCCAGCCTTGGGGGGACTAGCTGGGACCAGCGTGACTGGAAACTGAGAAGGACCAATGCAATGGTTGCCTGGTTTGGTTTGCCCTGAGGACACACACCCTTTGACAGCATGGCTGCAGCCATTCACATAACTCACTGCTGCTATATGCTTTCAAATATGCCTGAGCCCAGTAAATTGCATTTTCTTCCCTCACTGTTCCCACAAAAGACACGGGAGCCAGCTGTACCCTCATGGCTGGCTTGAGGCCACAGTGGTTCATCATTCCATGAGTAAAAATCTACCCCAACCCACTGGGAAAACCCCGGTACCTGGACCCTCTGGTGAGCAGAGATCTGGGAATGGCCACAATTTCTAGAAACACAACATGCTGCCCGTGGATACGTGGTAGAGGTTTGGCCAAGCCTGACTTGCCTCAGAAACTTATCTGTGCCTTGAAACTAGGCAAATATGTTCCATCTCTCATTGCTTCCTTCCCTTGTTGCTTCCCACAGTCTCTTCTGAAGCCAAAGAGGCAAAGCCTGTTCCTAGTGAGACCGATGACATGGATCTTCCCCTGCGGCTTCACCTAATGCCGTGTAAGTGGGATTTGTCCTATCTTAATGTATGCACGTGAATCCATCTCTCTGAACACTGCAAACTTTCACAGATACTTCTAGGGGCAGAAGTCCTGTAGTGAAACATCTCGACCCACTTCTAATAGTTTGGGTGCTTGCCTTAAATTCATGCATTGGTCAGCCTGTAAATATTCCCCAGGCTTCTGTGTGAGCATCACTCTATCTTTGCCTAAAGGAAATTAATGCCCTGTGACCACGATCACTCATCCACGCACTGTCAAGCTTTGGGGTTTTTTGTTTTCTCTCTTTTAGATGCAACAAATCTATGTTTTGAGTATTTTGTATTTTTTAAAGTCATTGATTAGAAGAAAGCCTAAAGTTCATTCTGAAGTTGCTTGGTAACACTCAGCTTAAAACAGCAGGAGCAACATGTTTGAAATGCTGTGCAGCAGTGTGGTCCTCCATGCAAGTTTGATCCTCAGGTTCCTGCTTTTCTCAGGTATGTCAGAACTCACTCAGTTATCATGTTGGTGTCTGCCTACAGCTCTTATTTGGCAGGTTAAAAAAACCTAAGAGATCCAGTGGTATGCAGATGTACTGATCCAGGCGGCATTGCCTCCTACCAGTTCACTAACACAAGAAACATATAAGCTGGCCAAACTGTGCGACCTGTAGAGGCTTGCTGTTGTGACGTAACTGTGAGCTATGTGGGACACATCTTACACTTTTCTTAGCTATATGAAGGTTTTGGTAAAACCGTGCATAGGAAATATGGACAACTTTGACATATACTAAGCAATTAGGAATATATGTTTTGAATGTTACTGCATAGTCTATAATGGAATGCTTGGCTGTAACAAGAAGGAAAATAGGCAATCTCTTCTCAGCCTTCAAGCACCTGTAAAAATCTGTGACTGCTCCCAGTTCACAGTCTGTGCTGAGAGTTTGTTTACACTAGAAATAGCAAGAAGTTAAACAAACCATTGAGGAGAGAAGTACAAGGTTTTCAACTTTGTTCTCAGTGCCCCTCAAGATACTTCAATAGACCCTGGCAGTGGAAGAAGATCCAATGAAACTGCCACTGGGATCTTGTAGAGTTTGGATCCATCAGCAGTCCTTCTTCCCTCCTCTGGAAAGGACAGAAGGAATTGGCTGACAGATATGGAGCAGAACTGTGTAAGTACACACATAAGGGTCGTTTTCCAAACACTGAATACAGAGAGATTGGCATTATCCAGGGAATGCTTGAGGAACCTGCTTTAACCAAGACCAATTCATTCCTTCTTCCCAGGGCAGAAAAGGTGTATTTTCTACTGAAGCAACTGACAGTGGAGAGCAATGTTCCAGGTCCAACACAAAACAAATGAGATGCTCTCTAAGCTGAACATGAATTCTGCCTTCCCACCTTCCTGACATAAGGAAACTTGTGTGCTCTGCAGGGTTACATTTGGTTGTGTGAGATCTGAAGATGAGGAGAAAGATCTCACATTCAGTGGGAATTAAAAAGTAGAAGAATGCTACCTATGCTTATATGCTAAAGAGTATAAAATTCAAATTACTGCTATCGTTAATGTCCTCAGACCCAGGACTTGCTCTCCAAACAGTATTAGTAAGAGGCAAAGCAAATTTACTCTTCTGGAGTTGCTGTTTTATCCTTCATTTTACATCTTCCTCATACCCCTGTGTCTCAGAAGCAAAGCACAGCACCTTACTGGGACCCAGGGCTTCAAGGCCATGCTGCACCCACCCTGCTAGAATTAGATTAATTGAAACATTGAGCAACTACTGCGAGTTTGCAAGAGGAGCAAAATCCTAAAGCCCTGTGTTTCTAGACCAAATAACTAAAGTGAAAGCGTTCCCATTCTTCTGGTTTCCTGGAACAATCGCAAACCTGCTCAAAGCGGGTTGGGGGTGGAATACATGCTACAGATGTAAGCCCCAACTTATTTTAACAACTGAAAGAGGAGAATGCTTTGCGCACCACTTCCCATCACCCCACTCCCCCCAGAATCCCCTGAAGAGTGCCCAAAGTGCAATAATTAACTTCCTCACATGGGAAGTGAACATTTTCAAGAAGAACTTGGACACCCCCCGTGGAGTTTCTCACAGCACCTTTTTGTCCACTCCAGGCTGCAGGGTAAGCTGGGCTCAGCACAGCTCAGCACCTGGCCACTCATTTCCTACAGGCGTGAAGCAAGTAAGGTGGTCTGTGTGTGGTGGAGGACAGCCCTGTTTAAGGTGTCTGTACCCTGTTTCAAAGCATGAAGTGTTTGGCAGCAATAGGGGACCCAGCTGTCCCCACTCGCTGTTGTTTGTTCCCGAAAACTGCTCTGCATGTGGAGGCAAAACAGGAAACCAGAGCGGGGTTTAAGAGCTTGCCTTCTTTCCTGGGCCCTAGGGCAGCCATACCACGACGAGACAGAAGGTGGCACTCGAACGGCACCAGAGGAACAACCATCATGCTCAACACCTCCAACGGGCAAGAGTGATAATCAGAGTAAATAAATTAAAAAAAAAAAAAAAGAAAAACAGGAAAACCAGCCACTTAGCCACGGGATCAATGTTTTCATTATCAAAGCTTCAAGTTTGCCATTAACGTTAATGTTCTAAACTTTGGACTGCAAAGGCTAGACATGTTAAACAGTACCTGCTAGCTGTTCACAATACAGCCTGGTACTGTAGTTAATGTTTCTCTTGGAAATAAAAAGCAATCTTGCACTTGATTCCATGTGAAAACGGTGGTAAGCGGGCTGAGCCCTCCTACCCAGGAGGTCCTTCATCACCCGGCAGCAGCTGAACTGCGACCTTTTGTATGAGGCTTGCATAAAGAAACAAGCAGATCATGCTTCCAAGTGGTCATCCACGTTTTGAGAGTTTGACCCTTCAGCTGCTCAGAAAGCTCTTAGCTTTCTACACATAAGTGTTCTTATATTCAGTACCGGAGCTAGTACTCTAGCTTCCTCAAAACATTACATTTCGTATCAGTTTGTAAAGTGAACAGCTTTGCCAGGTAGAAGACTGAAGGAACTCAGCGAGGAAAAAAAGACTAGATATTAAATGCCATCTTTTAGCATTTACTCTTTTTAAAAGAGAATTACAGACTAACAGATTTAGCCAGGTTCACCAAGAACCAGAGTGTCAGAAAGATCATTCCTCTAATTCATTTAGAAATAGATCAGACAGATTCCTGTTTTACAGATTGGAAAGTGAAATTGCTTTACTTCTCTCTATAAGCATGTTTCTTTTACAAATTTGAGAAGTCTTGTTACAGCTGCAGCACTAAGAAGCTTCACAGACCACAAAGGTCATCTAAACCAGACAAACCGAATACAAACAAGGCAGAATTTAAAGAGTTTAATAAACCAGCTCTCTACTTCCCAAAGGTGTTCGCTGAAGACAAGCTCTCCCTCCTTTTTCTCATTGCCAATGAATATGGTCATACTGCATGAAGTGACATACCTGCATGATAAAGACGTGTTGTTTCCCTGAAAGCTATCTTCAGTTGCAGTAGAGCACAAACAACGTGTTATCTCTGCGGCAGCAGGATTCAGGACCCCATTGTGTTAGGTTCTCTTTGAACAAAGGAAGACAAAGGCAACCCCAGCCCCACACCTCAATTAAATTACCTTTGGCCACATAACGGGTGTCTGAAACTGAGGTGAAGGCTCCCTCCAGGGAAGTGAGCAGTGTTTTCCTCAGGCTTCAGTGCACTGAGTGGTTAAAGGGCGCAGAGAAAGAACAAACATCTGATCGTTTCACCCCCCACATCTCTTTTGTAAGAGCCCTTCTGCCGCTGTACAGATATGCATCCCTGTCACCTGTAGACAACACTGCAACAAAAGAGCGAGCTGGCCGTGGGTGCTCACACTAGCAAATACTATCAAACTGCTCCCATGGAAATGCCAGCTTAGCACTGCTAGTTGTTTTCTCCGGTTGGAGACGGCATGCCTAGCTGCTCCCAAACAAGGAGCAGCTTTTTTGGAGGAGGGTATCTATACCCTCCCTGTATGGGACAGGAACCATATTTTTTTAATTCCTTGTACAGCACTTACCACCATTAGCCTTCAGTCCACAACCCACACTATTAGTAGGAAGGAAAATGAGAACTGAGCAAGATTTGCACACTTCTATGGGATCCAGATCACTTTTAGAAGGTGCAAACTCCTGGATGCTATTGAAATAGCTGATGTAAAGTCTCCTACCCTTATTAAGTAAACTGTCTGCCAAAATCTCTCTGTGTTAGCAGCCCACTGTTTACTACTCATGGTCAGATTACCTGGCCTGCTGATAACTCAGTTGTAGAGGTGTTTGACCATTGCCCTCCCAACACAGTGTCCAGGAGGGCTTATTTTCAGACAGGGCATTTTGAAAATAGCTAGATGCAACAGGTCGAGTGTTGTGCTTGACCAGCAAATTGTTTCCCAGTGCTGGGAGGCTATCATGGAGATACTGAGTAGTTGTGTAGAGATTCAGCCTGGACACAGCAAGACTAAGCCACAGGTAGCAAGTTGTACTGGGACCAGACTGCCTCTGCACAGTTCATGTGTCTACACTGCCCTGCTGCTAGTACTTCATTCCAGCCCTCCGTTATGCTGGATGGTGGAGAGTGAGATGTACCACATAAGCACAATATTCTCACTTATGAAAAAAGCAGTTAACTTTTCCACCCCCACCCTGAGTGGTTGCTTGATTATAGGTTAAGGAAGAGGTGGAGTAACTAATTAGCATAATATAGCTGGTATAAAAATCTGTTTACCTCCCAAGTGGGATTTGAACCTACATTTCCCAAAGACAGTATCACCCCTCTAATACTGCCAGACGGACATCAACAGCCGAAGAAACTAGACACAGTTCTCTCTCAAGAGGCCCATGGCCCAGCATACCCTGGGCATAGAGGCTTACGACAACACTAGTATCTGTGCGTTATTGCCAATTCATCAGTCCAGAGTCACACAGAGAATGAGCCAGAGAGGTCACGCTTAAGAGAAACACAAATTGGCTCCACATCACAGGAAAAGATTGTGCTTTTTGGTGGTATGCCAGTATCATGCCTTTCTCAGATCACAAACCAAGGCCAGAGGCCATAACTATGTACAAACAACTGTCACTGGCATTTTTTTCAACCCTGAGGGTATTCAGATAATCTATAAAAAAATCTTCCCTATACCATCAGGCCAGAGGAACTCTTTCTATTATGGAAAACACATATTCCCAGAATACTTGTACTCAAAATTTCAGCTGACATATCCATGTATGTGATGCAGCTGCCAGAACACACCAACACAGATTTGATTATGATCTTGCAGCTGCCACATGAAGGAATAAATACAACACGTGAATCACCAGGCAATGGCAGCAATGGAGGAAACGAAGCACAAATGTACTTGAGAAAAATCAGAGTTTTAATGATAAGTTAGCAGGTAAAAAAGACAATAAAGAATCAGTGAGTTCTGTTTTGACATATTTAGAATCTTTCCCACATCAGATTCTTAGTTTTCACAGTTAGATGGGCTATCATGGGAGAAAAGCGTTAGCTTTAGGACTTAAGTACCCACCAGTGGCATTAGTCTGAAAGAAAAGTTTGGAATCTCACTCTTGGCAACACTCATTAGCAAGTTTTTCTAATCACCTAATGACTTATTTTTCCTCATTCAGAATAAGTGTCTGTGGAGGACTTGACACAATCCTTGGAAGCCATGCATCACCACCCAGCTGTTCTATGGCAGTTTTCAAGTCACATGACCAATTTTTGGTACAAGAATGGATCTACATTTCCACTTCAGCCTTGATCTTCAGTGCTGACTCAATTTCCAGTCCACTCACACAATGCAAAGGTTGCTGCTTTATGTTTCATTAAAGACAAAGTCCCTCCATGTCCTCAAGTTGCTCACAAATTTAGAAGTCCACTTTTAAAACTGCTTTGTCACCTTGGCTGTGAAGCACAAATCCAGTTCATAGTTTTCTTTCACTTTAAAACTCCAGCCACTCTGTCATATAAATACAGTTTGATGGAGAAATCTCACCACCTTCATGGCAATCATCAAAAACCTGCAAAAGAAAGCCCTGTGTGAGTAGAGTAATTATATACAGCAAGCATGATCTAACTGGAAGTAACATGCTCACATGTTTTCTGCTCCTTCCCCAGCAGAAAAGCAGTAGTGTAACAGGGCCCAAAATGTAGGAAGTCCCATGCCAGCTCTGAGGAAGGCTCATGTGAGCACAACAAAGCAAAACAGACCCTGCTGTAGTAAATTACACAAACAGACATACTGGCAAGTTTTACCCACACATCAGTTTACAATCCAAGCAGGAGATACCAAAAGCTAGACAGAAATAATGTTAGCTTGTTAAAAAACATAAATAGGCAAATTTGGGATCAGAAAATATAATAATATAATTTGTAATGGGCTACACCTGACAGCATCTTTCACATACGGGCCAGTAAAGAGACAGGACACAAGTGGGAAACACCCTGGTCTAGGCTAAAGAACCTACCTCTTATTCCATAGCTAAGGTATCACTGATAATACTCATAAGCATAGCTGGTTTAGAAAGCCACGGGGATCACTCACAGGCATAACTTGGCAATCAATGCCATTTGCCAGTGGCTGAGCATTTGCAGGAATGTATTCAAAATTTGCATGCACCCACCTGTTCATATACAGATTTAATTACTTACAGGGCAGAGTCCACAGGGAGTCCTGACTAATCCAGTGGGTTGTATGAGAGGACTAACAGCTCTGTACAACTTCATCTGTCCATCCACACTGCCTACCGTCCCTTCCTTTGCAGCAATAATAGTCATCTCCACTTTTCCATCATATATTAGTGTATTTAAAATGGTTTCAATGTCTTCCATTGACAACTCTACCTAAGAAATAATTTGTAAAATAAATATTAGGAAAGGCAGAACTTATTGGGATGCACAAGGAGGACGCGAGCAAACACCACGATTAACAAATCCTTAAGAGTTCTAATCTAGCCCAGATAATAGCACCACTCTTGCTGGGCACTTTACGGGGTAGTGCAGATACAAAAAGAAAAGCAAATACCAACACCTCCTACCTCCCAAGCACTTTCTGATTACATTAGCCTTGGCTTACCAAAAAGAACTTCCTTGTGCACCTCAAGTGTCTACATCAGCCTTAGCACGATACATTTCCAACTTTATAGGAAAACCATCATGAAAGAGGAAAAAGATAGACTACTGAAGATATGCCTGTTGATGGTGACCAATAATCGCAGGGGTTTTTTCCTCTCCTAAAACTGCTTGAAGTGCGTAGGCAAACTTGAGAGAAATTACGAAATATAAACCAGTTGAGATTCTTAAAGGAAAACTTACTCTAGTTTCCATCACCAAGGATGTGAATGCTAATTCTTTCATATGTCTTTGAAAAGCGNCTTACCAAAAAGAACTTCCTTGTGCACCTCAAGTGTCTACATCAGCCTTAGCACGATACATTTCCAACTTTATAGGAAAACCATCATGAAAGAGGAAAAAGATAGACTACTGAAGATATGCCTGTTGATGGTGACCAATAATCGCAGGGGTTTTTTCCTCTTCTAAAACTGCTTGAAGTGCGTAGGCAAACTTGAGAGAAATTACAAAATATAAACCAGTTGAGATTCTTAAAGGAAAACTTACTCTAGTTTCCATCAACAAGGATGTGAATGCTAATTCTTTCATGTCTTTGAAAAGCCAGATGTACAAACTACCCTGGAATCCCATGCAGCACCAGTGACCCTCCTCAAAAAGCAATCAAGCAGCAAAGCCCACTGCCAATGCAGTAGGGTACTAAAGCACTTATCGGACCCTCACCAGATTTGCAAGGCCCAACTCCCACAGCTAGTCATACACTGAGAATTTTGAGAGTAGCAAGATAAATCTATTCTGACCTTACTGATACCCAGCTCACAGATGTATTTCCACACCTCATGGGATGAGGCAAATGAGCTGTTTCTCTGTATCATGGGGTTCTGTTTGCTCTCTCGAGCTGCTTCTGCCTGAGAAAAATACAAGGATGAGTTACAGTCAGTACTCACTGCCAAGAGCCTCCTCGTCGTTCAGTTTCAGGCAGACTGAATTATAGAAGTTGATCTCCAAAGCATTTCTGGGATGTGTTTTTTATTTAGCATTTAAAGCTATGTCCTTAAGACTCATGCACATGAGACAATGCAGTGCACAAACAAACATAATCTTACACTAAATATGACACAAAATTTACACAGTGATTTCGATTAATATAAAGGAATATAAGCATCTGGCATTTTTTTGACACAAAAGAAGTTTCTGCTGTACCTAGTGACAGTTAAAATACATTTTAATGGAACAGAGAAATGCTGCAATCTGCATAGGACTTATTTAATGGAGAGTGGGCTTCTCCTGCATTTATACTAGAGAAAACTGTCTTCTAGGCAGAACTGACTGACTAGTGCCTTCCACCCTCTCAGAAATTAGGAGCTCTGCAGGGAAAGCAGTGACTTTTGCTAGGCTTTTTGGTGCTGTGTTCTTTGCTGCCTAGCTTGTCATTGGACCTTAGAGACGGACGGCTTTGCTCCCTGTACAGGGTGTGAAAATACGCATTATTAAAATGCAACACCATCACACTTGCTGTGACAAACACAATCCAGTACAGATTTGCCAATCCAGTTGTAACAATGGCCAACGCTTATAAAAAACACTATGGAAATCTTAAGCCTTGCCTGTCACAGGTTTTACAAAGAAAATAATTACTTGCACAAAACAAATGGAAGTTGACTTTAGTAGTGGCACTCACCTTACTCTGTAGAAATTTAAAACACTGTTGATTTAACACCTCCACAAATTCAGACTCGAAGTCTTGGTCACTGTACCAAGCCCCACCAGTCACTGACCGGTCAGGCTGCAGGTTATATAGCATATACACCTTCTTCTTGGATGCCTGTTAGAGAAAAGCATACAGCTCTTAACAGCTGAACGTCTTCCATAAGAAAGGAAGACTTAAGAAGGTATCTGCAAAAGAGAGTTACTCTTAAAGCCCAAGGCACAGCAATCCAGCTGACTCAAGCTATCCTTAACATATCTGACCTTCAGGTAACATGGAGATAAAAAATACATTTAGATTCCTAATCATTTTATAACATAGTGTTAGAATAGAGAATCCTACTAACAATGTGCACACAACACAAACTTTACTGAAGAAGATCTCCAGAGTTTAATTTTAGCCTGTTGACTCTAATCCCCCTCCAGTCGAAGGAAGTCAGGAAAGTATCTTTAGAAGACAGCAAAGACAAACTTAATGGGAAGCTTTCAACTGTTCCTGCAGGATTCAGCCCAGGCACTGATGATAGGAGGACCCTTACGTGATTAAATCCTGCAGTTAAAATTAGGCCTTGTGAGCCCACTCCTTACTGCCACACCTAGGCAACGTGAATAGGAATGCTGCTTCAGTCCTGATATTAGTACTCAGACAGTTAAAAGGACAATGGTCTTCCAAAGGACTACTCAGCAACCACTGACACAATTTTAGCAGCATTGTGTCCCCTGTGTGACTAGATGAAGCCAGTACCTCTCATAAGAACATGAAAAAGGTACTGCTTCTCTATGTCCAACTTCTTTATCTCCATTTTATTTTTATTTAGGAAGTTACCCTCACCTCTCACATCCCCCTATCCCCTCAAAAAAAAAATGTACACACGCAAGCCAAGGTATTGCCTCCGTGGCGCAGATGAGACTGGCACATAGAAAAAGCACACAACATAAAACTCCCAAGAGTTCACAAACAAGTGGTCTTCCTGGTGTACCAGGCCCCACAAGAAGACAGCATCTCTGCTGGAAACCAGGAGAGTGGCCAAAGAACATACTAATACCAATGATTTGTAATTAAACAGGTAATGGACAGCAGGATGCTGCACTAGCATTGTAACAGTGTGAGAAAAAGCATGGAAAAGGATAAGCCCTACTCTGGTACGTGAACTGTTTGCACATAAGAAAGTACTTGAGTAACTGGAACAAAGTAGAGGAACCAAGACTAAAACAGAATCAAATGTCTTGGAAATTGTTTAAAGAAAACCATATAAATCCAGTATGAACCAGACAACTGAAGGGAGTTTCAGAATCTGTGGGGGACAGGAGCCTTGCAAGGCCACTTGCAGCTAGGAAACCATATCACTAGTCCCATATAAAAGGCTGAGATTGCTTCAGTATCAGAAATACCAAATTGTGGTACAGCAAAACTGGGACCAATGGAGAAAAAGTAATTTGGGCAGGTTGCTTATTTGAGTGGAGAAATGAGAAAAGAGTGGTAGAAGAGAGTTAAGGAAAAAAATGGAGAATAAGGTATAAAAATCAGACAACGAGAAAGGGCAGGATCTGCAGACAGCAGGATTGTGGATGTGTACAGACAGGAGAGAAGCTGGCCTGTGGATCCAAGCCCACTGGGATGCTGAAGGGAAACCCACCAGACTCTTTCCTCTGTTTATGTCCTGAAGATCGGGTATGGAAGCAGAGAGAAAATGGTGACAGAACTGCAGATTAGTAGTAAGCAGTGCGAGAAGTTTGTGAAGGGTAACAGAACTGTAACAACAGTTGTGTGCAATAAAGAATTAAGAGAACTAAAACTGCAATTTTATAGTAATGATGTGTAATTAGTAGTGGTGGGAAGATTGATAGAACTGTACATTAATAGTGTTTATTAATTAGATTCTTAATCAGTTAATCAGTTTGTTGGTAGTATGTTATTTAATAAACATATAGCCTCTCATATCTGTTGCATGTCAAACCTGCATACTAAAGGCAGCACGAAACACTAGCACACAGTCAATGAGAAAGCTGGAGGCAGAACGAGGTTTCTCTGCTCCCAAATCCCCTGTTCAAAATACACAGCACGCAGCAAACATTTGAAATAGTTAAAAACGTTACAAAATACTCACTGCCACAGATTTAACCGCTTTAATTAGTTTCTTGCTCTCCAAATTTTTCAGTATCTTGTTGATCTCCGTTAAAGGCAAATTACTTTTGTATCTAATGTCCCTGCTCCAAATACCTGTTTAAAATCAGAGAAGCGAACAGAAATGAACAGAAGAAACCATTTGTTTCTGAACATACTCATAAACCAAAAGTCACATCACAACATTGCCTGACTCACTTGCCAGCTATAGGATGTATCCTAGATCCTACTACTCCTGGCCAAAGGGAGGGAAGGGACAGAAGGAGATGGAACAAAAAAACTAAAGCAAAACCTATTGAGGAAAAACAAGAAATGCATACCACAACAACCACGCTGTCTTTCTGCCCTTTACCTCTCCTCCGAGAGCTCTTACAGGTGGTCCCCATTTTGCTGCCAACATGAATACACCACAGAAATGTTCTTGCATTTTTACGTAACTTGCGTTTGCTTCAACAAAAATATGACAGCCAGTTCTACCTGTCATCTCTCAACCATAGTGTGCAACAACTGCTGAGAAAGCTTAGTTACTAAGGGTTTCTGCTGGCAGTACACCTGTTAAATGCAACCTAGATATCACATTTTCTTTTAAGTAGTGAGTGTTCTGCAGATTCCTCAACTTGACAGTCCCATAGGTAACTCATAATTCACATTCGAAATATTCTGAGAGAGCCCTCCAAAAAACTCAACCGGGACAGGTTGTTATTTTTAACAGAGAAATCTTCCCTTTTGTTTTTAAAAAGTGGACACATGGAACTTTAGCTACAGACCTGGTATGGGAACTCTAGATTTTCTGTTTGCATTGTCTGGACAAGCATTTAAAAGTTTGGACAGGAATAGTTCCATTAAGTAAACAGTTATTAACCATTCACAATTATATAATTTATTTAAGCTACCTTTGTTGCCTGCATCTTCTATAATCTGGTAAACCAGCTTCTCTTGATTGTCAGAGCCTTTCATTTTACTGTAAAATAATATAGACATCAGGATTTTTGAAACGTCCAAAATTTGAAAGAAGTTGGATTTGTTTTAAACTGAAAACAAGTACTATCAAAAAAACAATGCACAAAGGAAAAAAAACCCTACACAATGAGCCAGCCATTGGCAAATATAATACAGGACACTAAACCTCTCTGGATCAGGCCAAGTTTGCCAGTGAGAAGTCACAGTAAAGAGAAAAGAGCACAGTATGAAAGAAAAGTGACTAAGCAGGGGTCACTCAACTTGTCGTAACAATGGGGAGTTCAGAGTCACATATTAACACAACTGTGGAAGGTCAAACACAGCATGGAGCATAATTCAGGATAATCTGTCTCTAGACAGAATGTCTACAAAGGGATAGTAGCACGCTCCCAACTCTAAGACATTCCTTTTCACCGGTCTGAGAAAGGCTGAGCTCAGCAATCTTTTTCTAGAGCATTTGAAAGAGAGGATGACACGCCTGCACTGGGCAGAAGTATGTCTGGGCATCTTTTACTCAGATTTACATAGGCATCACAAGACATGGTTTGAAGGTACATTTTAATAAATCAAAGAGCACGAGTAGTAGTTCAAGTGGCCTTCTGTAAATATGAGTGCTGATCCTGTAACACGAGCAGTGAGGAAGACCACAGGACCACAGTTTGCAGGTGGTATGGTCGGGCTTCAGCTGGATTTCACCTGAGCACACACATGTTTGCAGAGATCACTTTGCTGTCATCTGGACTAGGAACTCTGCTAGCAACTTAGAACTGTAGCCCAATGGCAACTTCTGTTCAGTAGAATCCACTATACCTAAAACTGTTTTTTTAAGATCAGCTCACGAGAGTTAAGTGTACCCTCCAGAAACAAGCAGTTATCTTCCCTAGCATCCACATTATAGAATCTGTATTACATTGCTGAGTGTATTCTCATTAATTCTGCATGTGAGTTGCAGAACTGTGTTCCAAATACATTTATTCAGCAAACACAAGCTTACCTTGCATTTTGAGACTCTTTGATTCTATATAGGAGACCTGCATTGCTTCTGAGGAGGTCCAGTTGCCCCTAGGAGAGATAGGCACAATGCATTTACTTTCCTTCAAATAGCTTGTTTCAGAACGTGGCAAGGATCTTCTAATATTTTAAATTAAAAACTTTATTTCATGTCAACCGAATAAAGAAAAGGGAAAGCTAACATTTCTAACCACCAAAAACTAATACCCATGAGGATATATTTTTTCCCTACAAGTACAGTAATAGCCTTGAGGATATTTCTTTCCCCTAAAAGTATCAATTTATCATCAGCTGTCAGAAATAACAAATACAGTTTCCGTCCCTTCCTGCAACATCTATGCACTTCATATTATTTCTCCTTTCACCATTGCACGAGGGACATTAAGCTGTTGTATACTTTGCTCTCCCTTTCCACCAAAACACTCTTTTGCATGGCTACCCAAAAATCATGCTGGAGCTCTGCTGCACAAGTTTTGAACAATTCTGAGTTCCAGTAGCAAAATTCTAGTTTTTACTAAGGCGAGACCTCTGGAAAACTGTCAGCCAGGACTGATAGTGCCTCTCAGAGGCAAATTACTGGCATCTCTCACACACAAAACATTTGTTCTGCGCTTGACACTCGTGCCGAGGCCAGGTAAATTCTTTCATTTCCTATTTTGAAGAGGCAAGCAATTAGACAAGCTGAAAAGCGTAACTGCGTATAACAGCATTAACTAACATTCACTCTTTCATAGCCAGCTAATCCTTTCCCCACAGTTACAGCTTTGTTTCTTATAGATTTGCATTTTGTGGCTGACTGAAGCTCACACCTCAAGATGATCCCCTTCAACCCTTTTCTACATATTAAGTACTTGCAGTTTATCTCAAGTGAAGTACCTGATGCTCATTAAGACTGAGCTCTCACCACAGTTTTTCCCCATGTTTGAGGTACCTACATCTCCCCACATACCCCCTACACCCCAAGGCATCTATTTTAAACAAATTCTAGAGACTTAACTATCTTTGACACTTCATCGTGAAATGTGGCCAACTCATTCAAAAGTTATGCAACACACAAGCTGACATCCAACGTGCTGATAAACCTCATACCTATCACCAAAAAGAGATATATGAAATTACTTCCAGTGCTACCTAGTACAGTCCAAGCTAAGACATTTCCGTTATTAAAAAAACCAAAACAAAACACCACACCTCACTGAGTTTGGACACTTTCCAACACTTCTCTGAGAAACCCTCTCTTTCCAACAGCACTCTCACCACTGCACCACTCAGTCTGTTCTGTCTCCTGACTTCACATGCCCACGAAGCTGCCAGCTAAGGAACGGAAAGACCTTCAACATTTAGCAGAAGTAGTTGACAGTGATCCTCGCTCACATCTTAGGCTGGCTCGTGATACTTGTCATTTCCCTTTACTGAGAGATATGGGAAATTTATAGAAAATGAAAAAAATCCCTTGAGACGTTTCACCTGCTTATTATCAGAGTAATCCACAACCCTAGGATTTTGTGAGGGGTTCGGAAAAGACCTGCACATATAAAAGCATGGGATAACATCCATTCTTTTATGGCTAGCTAATTGGTTCTCCATCATTAATGAGCCTTGTGGTTACCACCTGTGGCCGTCTTACCACCTGCCAAACCACTGTAACTACACTTGCACTCGACTGTTACATTACACCATTGTATCACATTCTGCTTTACAAAGTAATACACAGGGAAAAGATGACCAAAGAACTTTAGACCCATCAAAAACCAAATGTGATACTTTTCAGTGGTAGCTTCCTCACCTAGAAACCCACAAGGATATACAGATTCATGGTAATTTTGTGTTATGGAATGGAAAGAGTAAGTTGAGGTAGTTTTAATTGGCTTTGGCAATCATGAGTGCTTAGGGCAACAAAAAGTAAGTTATTGTAACTGTGCACCATGGCAAATGCCATTAAATCCAAAGCGATTAATTTGCTAACCCTGCCCAATAGGTTGTTACCATGCAGACTGTGTGTACGAAGAGTGCTCCGGGTTGGCTGATGTGACAGGAGGAAGGCAAGATCACCCTACCATCGAGAGCAGCCTGTTGATCGCCATGGCTCGCTGCTGGGCTTCCATGTGAGGCATATCATTTTGAATCACCTGGTCTGTGATACCATGAGGGAACTGATGACATAGCTCAATAATCCTGGGGAAGGATGAAAGCAAGTTTTAAATCATATTTTGTCCCATCCAAAGCCAAATGAAAACAGTATCAGAGTCAGAAGGGAAGAGAGTGAAAAGAACAATTCAGGGAAAAAGCATCCATGACCTGTTTCTCAGCCACATATATTGAGGGAACTTTGCAGCTGCTCTCCGTGCTGACAAGTACACCCCTGAAACTGCTGGACAAACTACCTTTGCTCTTTGTGACAACACTGAACACGGTGTGCCATTTTACTTGTATGTTGCTCTCATTTTTAAGTACACGGATTTAAAGCTCCCTGTACAATTTCATTGCACAAAAGGTTCTGATGGGAAGGAATTGCTAACCAGTCAAAGAAGGCAAATACTGATGAAACCAATAACTTAACGCAGAAAATTTGCAATTCTCGTTTGTAAAATTTTCCAGGAACAGAAAGACACCGGGGCAGCCGAAGGTAACCTGGCACCATCCCTCACTGCCACTAAGCACCTCCCAGCTCCAGCCCAAACACACAGGGCCCCCAACAACAGCAGGCCTCTCCGTGGGCACCAATTTCCTCAGCGCCACCCGGGCCTCGACCAACCACCCCCGAGGCACGGGCACGCCCGGTGCCCTACCTACTCCCCTCACACCTCTGCCGTTCTCCCCGCCAGCCCCCGCACCTGTTCTCGATATCCATGGGGTCGGGGACCTCCGGCTTCACCTTCACCTCCGCCATGGCGCAGCGGGCCCACACCGCCAGCCGCGCAGTCAGCCCAACGCTGGCGCGGCGAGATGACGCCATAGCGGCGCAGCGGCGGGGCACGGGATCCGTTGCTAAGCAGCGGGACGCGGATCAGTGGGAGGCCGCGTTGGCGGGGCCAAGGGAGGGGAGCGAGGCTTCTGTGGTGACGGGAGGGCGCGAATGGGATCTAGCGAGGATCGAGCAGGGTGAGCTGGGCTCCGGTACCGGGGATCGAGCGGGGAGGGCAAGGCTGGGGTCTGGGATAGAGTGGGGTGAGCAGGGCTCTATAGCAGGGATCGGGTGGGGTGGGCAGGGCTGTGGGCTGGGATCGAGAGGGGTGGGCAGGGGCTCAGTAGCAGGGGTGGAGCGGGGTGGGCAGGGACTGTACGAGTGGGTGTTCAGAGGGTGGGCAAGGGCCTGGCACGGGAGCGCGTGGGGTGGGCCGGGCTGTGGCACAGGACCGAGCGGGGCGGTCGGGCTGGCGCAGTGGGGCCAAGTGGGTTGGCAGGGGCTGTGCAGCAGGGATGGAGTGGGGTGAGGTGGGGTAGGCCGTGCCCCGAGGGGACGCGAAGTGAGGCCTGACTTGGCAGGGCACGTGCAGGCAGAGGCGGAGCCCGCGCTGGCACAGGGGCCGGGCACACTGGGAAGGCCGATGGGCTCCCAGAAGGCTGAAGCAAGGCGCTGTGCTTTTGGTCCGGGTGTGCCAAGGGCAGCCAAGTCATTGAGCAAAAATATCTCTGCCCCCTCGCGTCAGGTAAAGGTCTGATCCACCCATCGCTGCACCTCCCGCGCCACTGCGTAAGGCCTGAAAGAGTTTGGCTGAGAACTGCCCACAGTCTTTAACCGCTGTTTCTGGCAGCCCAGCCAAGGAGATGGGGCAGCTGCAGGCAGCACTGTGGCATACCTTGTTGTAGCCCCAGTGAGCGCGTGGACTAATGAACACCTCCTGTGCTGAATCATTACTGTCTGCGTTGATGAGTAATGTTAAGAGGTGTTTCTGGAGGATTGAAGGGTTGGTTACAAAACCAAATCCTTCCAGTGTAGACATGCTTCCAGGCCCTGAGTATCAATTTCCAAAATCTGGAGTACATGTTTTTGTATTGTAAAATGTTATCGTATCCAAATGCAATTTTTCACTCTCAAATTGTGTGACATGATAATGACTACCGTAGATTATGATAAATCATGTTTGGCACCTGTTTTATAGGTATATTCTTAATGCATACAGTAGCTGAGATAAGCTTTAGGAATAGCTGTCTTGCTTTAGTCCTTTTCAGGACATCTTGTATATATTCAGATGGCCACAATGAAACAAGAGGCTGGTTCTTCCTGCAGAGAAAACTACACCACATCTGCCGTGATTAGGGTTGAGATAGATACTTCTCTGTCACTCGCTCTTACCGTGTATTACTGATGTATGATGCTGAAGCTGTTTGACTTCAATACGTGGAAATCAGACTTGAGCAAGGAAGGTCAAAGTGCAATGAAAGCGACAGTGCTCATCTCAAGCTTTGTTCACAGCTCTGAAACCGGAGAGCAAGTCAGAAGTGTGATGGTCATTACATTCTTGCTCCTTTTCAATGCAAACATTCAATCGGGCAAACATTAATGAAAACTAAGAGTTTAAACAATCTGGTGTTCTCTCTTTTAAGAGAAATGAAGACAAGGAATCATGTTAAAAGACTGTATTTCTCAATGCATTCTTCTGTTCAGAAAAATTACTGTCTGCCTTTTTGTTTTTCTTTTTTAAAGATGATTGCTGAGAAAAATGACTGCTGGCTCTGTCTTAGTTCCTCAGGTCATACCACTTCGATTCCCTCCTCCAGGGAAGGCTAAACATGAAATAGACACAAATACTCTTGTAGAAATAAAATCAGGTATGATAAGAGCTTTGACTCTAGGTAAAACCTTTTTTTATGTGTTCATTTGAAACTTCTAGCCTCTATACTTTTCTTTGCATTTAATTGTGATTTTTATGAGTGCCCACTTCCTTAAGAAACTTATAAAATTAACCAACATGTTTTGATATACCAAATATGCTTGCACTTCATTTTATGCATTCAAACAATATTATTGACGTGAGTTATTTCATATATATTAGCAGTCTTAATTGCTTCTAAGATCAGGCTCTTATGCTGTTGCATTTCACTTTGCAAAACCAGTGCTTGAAAGTGTCATGTGCCAGGCTCACCCCAAAGGATTTCCTTACAGTTTTTGAAATGCCACTTTTCCCTGTGGGAGAAAATATATTTTCTATCATTAGAATGGACAAGCTGTTGCAATGTTTTCATACAAAACCACTGCACAGCTACTTTATGAAGAGAAATATTGCTTATAACAAAATTGCATTTGTTGAGTAACTAGTTTTTCATGGGAGAAGCAGTTTTAGTCCCAAACTTTCTGTCATTTATGGAACTGCTTTGTTTTGTTTATACGAGAAAAATCAAGCATAGTAGTGAGTACTTGAAAGTGTAGAGCTTGTATTTCACAGGTTGAATACAGTTTGGCTAATTACTTTCTCGTGTGTCTTTCAGATACACCTGAGGTCTCCATTTATTACACTTTAGATGGAAGTAAACCAGAACTCATTAGGAGACCTGGCTTTAGAGAGCATAACACTTTTAAGTATAAGGGTCCTATCATATTACCGGTTGGGAAAATAATGGTCAAGGCACTGGCAGTTACGAAGTAAGTATCTTGTTTTATTTCAGTCGCATTTCAGCAAGGAGCAGATATCCCCATCATGGCTTGGATCCATGATGTTTAAAGCACTGCATACCTCAGAAATGAGAGATGCCTTTTTCCCTAGCCAGTTTGCAGTCTTAAGTGGTCTTCGTAGGTTGCATTGACTTCACTTTCTCATAACACCTTTTATCCGTTAAATGTTTGTGTAGATGGATTATCTCTCAGATGTTCATCTCCTGGGCTGTGGATGTAGGCCAATGATCTGTAGAGGCTGTGAGTGAGAACTAACAAAATATACTATAGTTAGAGCTCATCCTTTTGAGAGTGATCATAAAAAATGCTGGAGGAACTACTATGGTGTTTTCTGGGGTCACCAGTGATTCAGCAGATTTATAAAAGTTGGTCTTCCTGGGAATCTGCTTAGTTGCTCCCAAAGGAGCACAGAATGCTAAAACTCACAGCTTAACTACAATGTTAGTATAAGGATAAAGTAAAAATACAATTAATAGAAAGAAAACTGGATTTTGCTGCATAGCCACTGATTTCTCCAAACTAACTTCGTGCTCAGAGACAGAGAGGACACATGAATTCTCTGTCTGTACTGTGTTGTATTATCTTTTATTTCCAAGGGAGCAGAAACTTCCACTCTAGCTGGGAATTTGTACCTGCTGCTCCTCACTATTAACACCCACAGGTAGCCTTTGCTTGTGTGTCCACTGGAATATAATAACACAAACATAGGCCTGTGTGTATTTTCTGATACCACTACCTGGGTTAACACTTGTTTCCAAGGTTTTTTTATGAAGGTGTTTTCAGATGGGCTAAATAGATGCTCTAGAATGACAATAAATCCTAAATGAATTGTTTGGTCATTTACAGCCATTTTAATGTTACTGCTGCAATTTAATAAATGGCAGATCATGACAGTTGTTACATCAAATGAATAGGATGCTCCCTGCTGCTTGAGTGGGAAAATGAATATGATATTACGAATGGAAGAAAAGCGTTGCTCTCCTCTATTTTCTGTGATGCTGGCAAACAATAGTTACTCCAGAAAGCAGATACAGGAGTATCAAGAGTTTTACACGTAAAAGTTGTTGAGGGATTCAAATATTCATACATTTTATTGGTATTTTCTTAGTGTGCATATTTTAAACTGAAAATAAATTTTAGAAAGAACAAAACAAGGCAGTACTTACTGAGAGTATTGCCCAGGATTATACTTATCAACTGAAATAATGACTCTCAAATTTGGAACAGGTGTACCAGCAAACAAGCCATGTCCATCAGTGATTTACTTTTTGCTGCACATGGGTTTGTGGCACATATGTAGCTTTATGAATGTTGATTTTCAGGGACTGCAGGGAGAGTACAGTTGTAACAAAGATCTTTCTGGTAGAGTACAAGAAACCAAACATTCCCTTCTCTGTTGACGATAATGACAAGAATTTCCTACAAGATACCGCCACACAGGCAAGTTTTAGCAAATTTACCTCCTTGTCTGAATATAAAATGTTGTATGTATGGTATTACTTGGAGATTAGACCTTGATTGGCTATACTTTCTATGTATTTTAATTAGCTCTGTTTGCCAATCTTTGCTGCCTCAGTCCTTTTTTTAATACTAAAATTTCAAGGGGACATTTTTTTCTCTTCTTCACTGGTCTTTCATTCCTAGTTCAGGTCAAATATTTTAAAAATACGTTTATCATTTAAGATTTTCAGATGCTTGCATTGAAAATAAGCATGTACTTTTTAAATCATAACAAATAACTGTAGGAAGAGAGGATTAGACCAAAACTGAATATTTCGTTTGGAATTAAAATGGAATTACTTTTTAGGAGAGGGAAGGTGGGGTGTTTTCTGCAAAACCAAAGAAGAATGGAGCAAATGTGGAAATCAAACTAGCCTGGAGTGAAGCACCCCAAGATTTTCAAGGTATACTATCACTTCATAAGACTGAAATAGACTTCTGTCTTAGCTGAAAACAGTCAGCATATGGTTTCCTCTTTTATTATTGGTAAAATATGGGTAATTTCAAAACCATCTCAGAAGACAGAACATCGTCTGGGAATTCAAATTTTGATTGCTCAGCACTGCAAATAGAGAACAAAAAATAACTTTTAAACATATCACATTATCTCTTAATACATGTTAAAAAGTCATTCATTTCTGAGCAACATAGCAAGGCCCAGTCTATACTTCTCTTTGTGACAGAAAATGCTGTTAAATTGATGGGATTGCAAATCTTTTAGGAGTTCTTTACTGTTTGCTTGCAGTAAGATTCTAAAATAAGTACGCAAAGCAGAAATGTAAGCTTGACCCAGATTTTCTGTATCGATGAAGCCTGTCATTCCATGGTAACGACAATGGGACTGTTTAAGAGCAAGGAATCGTATTAATGTTTACTCATTAATTTACTCTTAGGAGCTTGTTTTTTTTGGGCACGCAGGAAGGAAGAAAACCATAAATAGAGAAAAATACAGAAGTAAGCTTTTTCAGAGAGGAATGAGACTTCTTCTAGTTTTATTTCCTGTAATTTCATGCTGTTTATTTGAACCCAAAATCTGGATGTCAAATACATTTTAAAATATGCTTAGCTATTGCAATGTGAAATGAGAGTATGTAATATTCATGTTAAGATATATGTTAACTGAACAAAGTGAATGGCAGTGGAATAACAGGACTGTAATTTTGGACTTGGAAACAGAAAGAAAGACTGCTCACAGGTCCCTGCAAGGACCACAGCTCCTTGCCAGTCATTTGGAAACAGATTACAGAGAGGAATCTGCCTCAGCACTACCAGTAGAGTCATTACAGGTAAGCAAAGGGGTGTTGAGAAAAACTGTAAAAGGCTGTCATCAGAAATGAGCTCTAAAAAAATAAAGATGTGAAGATTTGTGATCGTTCTTGTATAAACTCAGAAATTAATGCCTTTGGTTGCATTATACAGTGCTAATTTAAATTTACTGGTAATGACACACTGGAATAAATAGGAATGCCCAAAGCAGTATACATTTATCAGTAAGGAGAAAACCAAGCAAAGCAAATGAGCAATGCCTGCATTCTTACTAATTCTCTTCTAATACATTACTGAATCTGCAATTAACAAATACTTATCGCTATAGGTTGGCAAGTTGATATTAAAATTTAATATTCAGTAACACTGTCTTGGAAGTAAATAGCAAGATTTTGATTTATTTTTATTGGAAGGAGTTGTGGGTCCTTAATGCAGCTAATCAAGTGTAGTGGATAGTCCTTAAAGCAATGCGTTTCAGTGAAGTTTGTCTCAAATAACATCTTTAGCTGGTCTTGCTACTCTTATATGCATTTTGCTAATATTCACTTACTAAGGCTAGAGAATTACCTTTATTTCAGTTTGCTAGTTCTTCTGCAGTGACTGCTCGGAAAAGCTTAGCAAACACACAGATGACAAGGATCCAGAAGGAAATAGATCTTCTCAAGTAAGTGACTTCTCATTTTAACGTATTTGTGCTTAGAAAGTATCTGAGCAATTGCCTTTTGCAAGCAAGTTGATAATACTGTAGGGCTCTTTAAAAACAACAAAAGCAAAGACAGACACTGGCTCATAACAGGAGAATGTGATCTAGACAGGGCTTTGAATATTCTTTCACTTACATATAGTTTTATTTACATCTCACCACACACATTTATCAACTATCTTATCATCCTTTAAAAGAAAATCCTAACACCTATAGGATCAGAGGAAAAGCTGTCTTTGCAAATTAGAGTACAGCCCTGATTGCTATAGGTGAAAACTGCTCACTGGAGTAGTCTTGCAGAACATTAGTTCTTACCAATATTGAAAGGGTTACGTGATCTACATCAGTGGTTCCCCATGGTACAGCAGTGAGGCCTGATACAGATTGCATGTCAGGAGACTTGTTTACTTTACACGGTGAGGCAGTATGACACTCCATAGGAGCCAGAGAGCTCTCTACCTTGCAAAGCTGTTTAGAGTTCAGAACCTCATATCATGGATGCTGGGGCATGGTCTGGTGGATCACCATAGCTTGGAAACCGCAACTGAGAAATCAGTGGCCTGAGTCCTGTCAAAACAAGTTCCAGATTAATCATTACTATGCAGCACTACAATACCAGAACAAGCTCAAGCAGTTTGCTCTTATTTTCAGATGTGCACGCTGTTCTGCACGTCGTCTACCTGACCCGTTGGCTCACTTCTGTCAGGAATGTGGAATTCCTATACCACCTGTGCCAGTACGTCACTTCCCACCCCCTGAAGGAGTGAAGGTCAGCAAAACATCATAACAATCAACAAATACTCTCTGGAGAAACCAACTTCCTCAGCATTTAATGCTGGCAAAACCATTATTCAGTCACACTTTCATTTGGGAAGCTCTGTTCTATTTTGTTCAACACCTTTAGCAGTGGACCTGATATAATTCTTAAATGATCGGCAAAATTAACCATAGATTACTTCAAGTGCCATATATTTAATAAGGATAACAATGAAAAAGTAAATTGTGTTTTATTCACTTGTGCCAGGAAACATCACTAAATTCACACTCCCCCTCATCCTGCAACAACAACCACCACATATCTTCTGGACCTGCATATGCGTCTTATTCCACTGTTAACTAGTGCAGTCAGTTAGTTAGTTAGTAACTAGTGCTTATGTCATGGCCATAGAAGATCCATCTAACACGCCTGAAATCTTAAATGGTGGCATGTCGGCATATGTAAGAGCACCAAGTTTTTACAGTGATGCTTGTAACTATCTTCTCTAAGCAATTCCCAAGAGATAATAACCTGAACTAACAAGCCAATGGTGTATTTTTTTTTCCTATATCATCAGAAAGTTGTCTTGTCTGGGGCAATCCTGTAGTTTCAAGTGATGACTGAGAATATTCAGCACCGCTTTAAGTCAGGTTCATAATTAGGAGGATTTGAACTACCTGCACACATTACATAGCAACATTTTAAATCTACTGAAAATTAATTTAGTACCTTTCTGGCATATTTTTAGCAGTCAGCAAAGAATTCTCTTTCCAGTTGTCTTTGTATATTCTCATTAGCCTTTGGCTTTAAGGATCAGTATCAGCATCTGTTGCTGTCAGTTCTGTTTCCGGTGACTTTGCTGCTGATGTAGACTCTAACCAGGAAAATATTGAAAATCTCATTATAACCTTAACAATGTCATTATGGTCCTTAACATGCTGTGATATGGCTTTTTCTTCAGATGGCACCATGTCTTGAATGCAGACATCTTGTGCCAATGAATACACCCGACTGCATTGTATGTGAGTCGCCAGTAGCTCCCCAGCTCCAGCCCCAAAGCAACAACTGTGTAAAGGTACTTGAGAATAAATGTAACAAAATAGCAATTTACCTCCTGGCATGCATTTTTCTAACAGATTATTTCATTACAAATATTTTGACCCAATTTGGGCTTGTGTAATTATATTATGGCATCTTTAAGAGTCAGTAGGATTAAAACCACCTCACATAGAAATAATCGTTAAAGGTAAACCACATAAGCTCAGGAAGGCACACTGAATAGCACATGATGTAGCAGTCTGAGTGACAGGAATGCATGCACTTGTGTTCAGTAGAGAGATATTCTATGATTCTGTGATTTATGGCCTTAGTATTACTAAGCATTTTAAGTTTATTAAATACGTCCTCATCACTCTGCTTACATCATTTGATTGTAAGTGCTTAGCACAGATGGGCTGGCAGGACTGAGACAGTGGGTATATGCCCAAAATATTACAGCACAGTCTTGATCAGTGATCCAAAAGTGCTAGTGGTCTTAAACAGACCAAGTTTGCCCTACAAAATACTTGCTACACAGGGGTATGGGGACCCAAGTAGGGGCCCTCCTCTATCACCCTGGTTGGAGGAGAGGGTGTGAGGAAGAAAGGAATGACACTGCATGTCCACAATTGGTTGCAGAGCTGGTGTCGGCAGCAAGGTTTTGGTTTCTATGATAGTGGGACCCTGTTCGAGGATCAACACCTCCTTGGGATAGATGGGATCCACCTCACAGGGCAAAGGTGTCTGCCAGCAAGAGAGCTGGGCTAGTGAGAGGGATTTTAAATGAGAAATGACAGGGCAGGGAGGGTCACCAGCAGCCCTGTGAGGGAGTGATGGACAGGGCTGACAAGCAAAGGGTCTTGGGTGATGTGGACGAAAGGGAACACTCAGTCAACAAAACAGGGCTTAAGTGAAGTCTCCTCAAACATTTGCATGTAAGCAAGGAAATGCCTATAAGGCAGCATGATGGGGAAACCTCCCCAGACCCTTTCTGTGAAATCGGCATGCTGGGGTCCCTCTCTGAAGTGTATGTGCACTTATGCAAGCAGTATGGGGAGTAAACATAAGGAATTAGAGATCTGTGTGCAGTTGCAAGGCTATGATGTTGATGAGACTGCAGAGACATGGAGGGATGGCTCATATGACTGTATGGGTGACATCGTAGTGAGCGTCTGCTGTAGGCCACCTGACTAGGAAGAACCGGTGGATGAGGCCTTCTACAGACAACTAGAAGTAAGCCCACATTTGCAGGTCCTGGTCCTCATGAGGGACTTTAAGCACCTGATATCTGCTGGAAGAACAACGCAGCAGGGCATAAACAATCCAGAGGTTCCTGGAAAGCATTGATGACAACTGCTTGATACAAGTGATAGAGGAGCCAGTGAGGAAGCATGCTCTGCTGAGTCTCATGCTTACAGAGGAGGATGGGCTTCTTGGGGTGATGAAGGTCAAAGACAACCTTGGCTACAATGACCATGAGATGGTGGAGTTCAGGACCCTGAGAGGAAGGGGCAGGGGTGAAAAGCAAGATTACAGCCCTGGACTTCAGGAGAGCAGACTTTGGCCTCTTCAGGGATGTGCTTGAAAAAATGTAATGATAACCTGGGCTGCATTTAAGAATCGTATTGCCAGCAGGTAAAGGGAGGTGATCCTTGCCCTCTACTAGCACTAGTGAGGGTATATCTGGAGTACAGTGTCCTGTTCTGGGCTTCCCAGTATAAAAGAGAGCCCAACAAAAAGCCGCTAAAATTATTAAGGAACTAGAGCATCTGGAGGAAAGACTGAGAGAGTTGGGACTGTTTAGTCTGGGGAAGAGAAGGCTTTGGGGAATCTCGTCAATGGATATAAATATCTGAAGGGAAGAGTAAAGAAAAAGAAGACAGAGCCAGGCTCTTTTCAGCGGTGCCCAGTCACAGGGCCAGAGGCAATGGGCACAAACTGAAACACAGGATGTTCCCTCTGAACGTCAGGAAATGCTTTTTTACTTTGAGTGTGACTAAGCACTGGCACAGGTTGCCTAGAGAGGTTGTGGAATCTCCATCCTTGGGGATATTCAAAAGCCATCTGGACATGGTCCTAGGAAATATGCTCTGGGTGGCCCTGCAGGGTTGGACCTCCAGAGGTCCCTTCCAACCTCAACAGTTTGGTGGTTTGTGATAATCACAAGGGATCATTTTTGGAAAGAGAAGGATGCTGAAAGGAAACTATTGACTGAAGCCTATCAGATAATAAAGGGGATTTATAATCTGAGGCAGTTATCAGCCTGATGTCAAAGTAAGATTATAGACATTGGTCCAAATTTAATGTTTTATGACAACCTTCATGTAAGTGTAAAGACAAACCTTAACTAATTGGTGCCAACAATCAAAATAGCAGATTCATTATTCTTAGCCCTGGTGGAAAATTACTTGTTGATAGCGGCCATGCTAAGATCTTTTAGGGCACCCTCATGTTATATTATTATTAATTTTACTTGCAGCTACTGGACTACCTGTTTTGTGTGAGTGCAGTGACTAAGGAAACTGACCGTAATTGATGCTGGATCTTCGAGGGAACTGTACCACAGTTTAAAAAAATTGTCAGCAAGATATGTAAATTTGTGATGGCTAGGCAATATGGCCTAACTAAAGTCTGAAGCCCACAGCACAGACTTGAAGGATCTCTTCTAGCTGCAGGGCTGAATAACCACAGCACTTTGAAGATCAAGTCCTCTTCTTATTAATGTTCACTGTTTTCAAATACCATATGAAATATGTTCTTTCTCTATTTTAAAGGGTAAAGTAATTTGTCAGGTGTGTGGCACAGGAAATCCTCTTCACCATAAACACTGTGTGACTTGTGAAAGTAGACTGCCTGAAATACAGACGGTAAGGCTTCCTGCATCAGTCACACTTAGTCAAATCAAAGCATAATATTCTTTTTCTTTGGAAAACTGAAGTCATATCCCTGTATGCCTATGTGGCAAAAGCAGATAATCCCTCCTCCATATGTCATATTAAATGTCCAATGTCATATTAAAGCCCAGTACTCCCACAGATGCTCCATCAAAAATGTCCAGCTAAACATAAGGGTTTATGTACCTTCAAATTTCTCCTGTGGAGGTCAGGATTGCAAATGCTGTTGTGAAAGCTCAGAGGCTTTTAGAAAATGGGTAGTCTTGACTCCAAGGGAGTCTCGTTTGTGTTACGATTATTTTCAACTGCAATGGAAAACATAAGTATATACATCAGGAAGATCATTCTTGTTATTTCAATTATTTTGTGCAAATAAAATATTCTTTTACATTATTTTTCTTATCTCCGTTTGCTGCTTACCCTATGTGCATACAGCTACTATGCTTGTATTTGGCTCTGACTCTGGATGGAGATGAGAAAGGCAACAATATATGTTCCCCTTAAAATCGTTGTCTCTTCCAAATCCCCATTTAGCTTGCTCATTTGGTTCCTTAGAAGAGTTTTACTTTCACTTCTGAATAGAAAGGTCTTGTATGAAAACTTTATGGTACATTTAGTTTCTCCAGGTTGTGATAAATACAGAAATGAGTGAAGAATGATTTGCAAGTTAAAAATCTTCCGATTATATTGGCATTACAGTGAGTTCTAAAGCTCA
This sequence comes from Steatornis caripensis, assembly GCA_013398225.1. Lineage (NCBI taxonomy): Eukaryota > Metazoa > Chordata > Aves > Caprimulgiformes > Steatornithidae > Steatornis > Steatornis caripensis. The sequence goes on along the minus strand of VZSC01005262.1, from coordinate 44,429 downwards.
GTAGCTAGAGGCAAAGGTCTCTTGTATAGCCACTGAGGTGTCATTTCAAAGTGAATTTCAGTAGAAATCTGTACTTATCTAGGATAAACATATGTTTAACTGCTTCACTGAATGTAGATATTAATGTGTAGCTGCATATGTAGTTAGGCATATGACTTGAATGTTGAGACCAGTAGCTAAGAAAGTTAAACGCTTACTGCATTATTGTTAATAGTAATCAGAAAATTTACTAATAATAGTGATTAATTAGTGATAACAATAGTCATTCCCGAATAATTAATAATTAATAATAATGCTGATGTTACTACTAATGGTTATTAAATAATTTAGATTTAGAACATGTTTAGACTTGTGCTCTTGTAAATTTTATGTTCCAAACAAACCTCCAAGTTACACTGTTCAAATTGCAATGCAGGCCACAGATTAAAATAGGGCTATTTTGTGTTTGCTTGCTTGCTTGCAGTTGTGGTGTCTGTAATCAAAATAATTTTCCTCAGGTTCTGTTCCTTATCGATATTCTTGACTTGCAGAGAAAATAAACTGCATAAACCCTGAGACAAAACCTAACAAAATGTTTTTAAGACCTGCTTGTCCTAACTAGGATCTATACTCAGCCTCTAGAAGTTTCAGCTGAAAAATCTGGGGTTTTTTGCATACCCATGTAAGTTAATTGTAGTAGGAAAGCTAGGTATATATATAACTTGTGTGAAGTAAAAGAGTGCAAAAAATTATTTATGTAGCAAATATAAAACTGAGAGAAAACTCGTTGTCTGAACACACTCTCCCTGACACACTACTACAGACAAATGTACAAAGAAAAATAGCTGTTGTGGTTTGGATTTGAAAATACAAGTTTATCAGCAGAGAAATCTCCCTCTTAACTTCGAGTATACAGATACATGGGGCCATATTAATAAATACTCAGTGTAAAAGGACACCGTTGATAAGGAATTTTTTTTCCACTCAGTTCTGCTAAAAATATTTAAAAATTAATTAATGCCACATTTTACTGTGATTTTGTAGTGAAAAAAATTACAGGTTAGATTCAAGTCAGTCTGTTGCTTGTTCTGAGTTGAAATAATTACTTCAGGCTGAACATTACTTCCTGTTATCAAAGTAGCTTGCTTTCCTCTTTCCCCTTGTTTGGCTTGTGAACTTTTCTTCATAAGAAGTATTTTCTCCCTAATGCTTGTTTTGTTTTATTAGCCCACGTTTGGAGGAGACACCCCCCTGCTTTGCCACAGCCAGCAAAGGAAGACAGTTTTGTGCTCAGAATGCAATCATGTTAACCTATGTGATGCTCGTTTCTGTGACTGGTGTGGAGCCAAGGCATGTGTTGACAAATCTGTTTTTACTCATCTGTGATCTGCAGCAATTTCAAGCTTCTCTTTGCAAAACTCGTCAGTTACTACACAGCTTATTATTACCAAAGTACTTGCTTAGAGCACATAGGATTATGTAAAGAAAAATGAAAGGCTTAGATGACATCCTGACCCCATGTCAGTCAGTGACTTAAGGGGTTTAGAGATGTAAACAAATTACCATGGGTGATGAGCATGAGCCCATTGCATCGGCTGAGATGCAATCACCATGTACTCTGCCAAAGTAACTTATCCATCAAAGGTTAAAGTATAGGCTAACCTAATGCAAGTTTTGCCCTATCTACTCTGGGCTATGATCACTTATACTGGTAATCACCAGAGATGAGACGATGCATGAATTTTTTTTGGCTGAAGGCCTCATTAGCTTCAGTAAAGACAAGTACTTAACTGCTGCTCAGTAGAGCTTTTGCATGGTACAATCAATGTAAACAATTTCCCCTGGCATATATTTTTATAGGTATAGTGTTTCAATCTGAGATCACATTCGAGGAGAATTTTTTTTTCCTGTGACCTGAGTCTACCTAATATTTGAAACACTCCCCTATACACACACACAACCATTGCTCCTGGGGACTCGGGGGATGGTGTTAGAATAGAACTGGAAATAATTGCAGTCAGTGTTCAGTATGAGAGCACCAAACTAGTAATTACACAGCTTTGCCAAAGAAAATAAGTATTTTCGAAAGTATGTGTTAAAAAAGCATCATACCAAAATGCTAGATCTGTCTGAGAAAATGTTTCTCTTCAAAGCATAGTGCTGAAGATTTACTGTCTTGCATCTGCCAATGTATTAACAGTCTGGTATCTTGGTTAATATTTCTAATTTAATAGCCTTAGATAGTGCTACTTTACTTCCTTTTAATTCATGCTACTGCTTTTATCATTCCTGAACCATGAGTCATACGTTTCTGTAGTGACAAGTATTTCATTGAACTTTCCAGCTTGGACCTCCTCCATCCTACTTTACTTGTTTCAAGTGTGGTACAAACAACTGTCGGTACGCTCACTTCTGTGGGTCCTGCGGTGTTTACTTACAGCCCCCATTAAGAGTGGGTTCTCAGAATGGCAGCCGCTTGGATACTGGGGACTCACGGGGGTTTTCTGAGGTAAGACACACAGAACTACAAAGCCAAGTTTGAACACAGCTAAAATGCTCACCCACTGCAGATATAGATCAGCACAACTCCATTCATTTCATGTTTGAGACAATGTAGTGGTCTGTGAGCTGCTGAGGGCAAAACAAAGGATATGTTTATTCTGAGAAATGCTTTCTGCTGAAAATAGCTTTAGCCTTATTCTAAATAGCAAAGTGAGAAACAATCAGCTTTTCAAGTCTTAGCTCTTTAACTACTTTTATCTTACTACTTGTGAATTATTTGTGTCCTGCAGAGACAAGGTATTCTTTCATACATATGCAACAGTGCTTTAAAAACTCCTTTTAAAGAAAGACCATAATACTTACCAAGGCCAGCTTTTGTCCTACAAAAGCATACCTGTCCTTCTGCTGGCAATCATCAAGAGTTTTGTGTTTGCTTGAATATTTGTGATAAGTTGCATCATTGTTACAGACTGGTAATTAAAACCAAGAATTGTTAATAATTCTTCCCACTAGCTTTTCCATTCCTTTACAATTTTGTATACCGATGCAGTTAATTTCTGCTTGTAAGCCATTTAATTATATATAATTATATTACTTACACTCGTCCTTCTCCTCCACCCCTCCACAGGTTAAACAATTTCAAGCTCAAGTTGCCCAGCAGCCTCTTCCTATTTCCTTGGTCAAATCAAGGGCAGAACTAAAAGAAACAGTAGATAAAGGAACCCAAACCATTGGACTTTTTTACCCATCTAGCAAACTGTTGGAAAAGAATGAGCTTGAGCTGATTTCACAAAAAGAAAAGCTGGAAAAGATGAGTGATCATAAGCCTCTCCTGACAGCCATTAGTCCTGGAAAAGGTTGGGAGTTTTGATTTTGTTTTCTTAACAAAGCTGCAATGTATGACTTTGCTTCTTCTTGAAAGGAACCTGCCATCAGCAGAACACTGATTTACATCTTTACAAGTTTGTCTTCCCACCAGTCACCTGTAAATGCAGTGCCTTAGAATTCAGATCACTGATCTCCATTAATAGCAAAAAGAAAGCCTATCAGCAATATCAAAATTGTGGTTATTGAACCCTGTGCAGCCTTAATAATTTGCTAGTAGTTTGATTTCCTCAGATCCTACAAAATCAAGGACAGATGTCCTATATCTGAACCAGAAACCACTAAACAACCACCTCACCTCCCAGCACCCTCCCCACCCCCGCAATGTGAAGCTCAGCTAGACCTACGATAGAACCTGCTGGGAGTATTGTTAACCAAAACTCTTGAGACACAGGGGATCACAGCTCTTGAAAAATATGATGAGGCTTGTCTACCTGAAGAACTCGTTTCGGGTGCTGTTGTGGAATAAATTATAGAAGTTTCAGAAGCAAAGGAAACTGAACTAGAGAAAGGGATTCTTAACATGATTACAAAAAATAGTGTTCGTAGAAACCTTGAGAGCCCTTGTAGGCCACATCTTCCAGCCCCCCAAAAGTATCAGCACATCTACATCGCTCATTGCAGAGACCGTTCATGCATAGCCTACTGTATCAGTACTGCAAACGATTTTGTTTCACAGTTCCTGATTTGGTTAGCTAGTTGTTTGTGGAATCACTTGACTGTTTGCTGTCATTGAGAAGTTTGCTATGTTTAGAGATTTTAGTTTTACTATCCTGGGAAAACTCCAACTTCAGCTTTCCAGATCCCACACCTTTGAAGACAGTCCATCAGTATTAATTAGGGATCTAATAAATGGCGCAGTTTGCAAAATTGTCTTTAATCTCACAGGACAGTCCAGCTGTGCAGTCCAAAGAAAAATTTAATTTTAAATCACTACAGCATCAAGCCATGGTTACCTTTTTTTGATCCGCTTTCCCATCTCTAGCTCTTTTCTACAATCAGACCCTCAACCCTGCAGGCCATTATCAGAGTTATTTATTGGGTAGAAAAAGTTGCTAATGAATGTGAGAATTTCCTGGTTTGACTTTATGTATAAATATCCAGATGATGCAATTTTATTTTTAAAATTATCACTAGGGAAATAATTTTTCCTACTCCTTTGCTCTGAAATGTGGTGTGTTCTCTTAGACATCACTGTAGGAAATACGACACTTGACTCAACACGTCAGGGATCTTAATTTAGTCAGAGATAATAAAGGATTGGCCCGGAACAGTGCTTGGGGAGGAGGTGGGGAAGGAACACTGAACATTGTCATATGTCTGTCAGAAGTACAGCTCTTATGAGTGAGAACTCCTTTCACTTGGAAAGGTTGAGAAGAAATTCTGAACTGCTTTTGAACTATGTTAATTTTTATCCACTTAGCAGAGGTAACTTTGTTGAAGTTGCACTGTGTAATGTATTCTCCTTTAGACCTGCCAAGGACTGAGGAACAACATAGTTCATTCTATAAATCAGTAAATCTCTATTACAGTCAAGTCTTCCATGCCATTCCCTTTCCTTGATGCTGAGCTGTACGTATGACTTGAAACTACGTGTATCAACAAGACCATACGCTATCATGCAGGAAAATCTTGTTTATAAATGCCAAATATGTCTATTATTTCATCAATTTGAATAGTATCAGACATTTGATAATAAGATTTTTAAATACAAGTGATTAAACAAGTTGGGTCTTTTTCTTTTCTTGGCCTACCAGCCATTAACTAACCTTCCTTTCTTTTGTGAAGATTAAAAAAAAAACAGTTAGGACATGGGGAAGTAACATCAGTACCAAAAGACTAATCCCCTGATGTGTACTGTATTTCTTTTTTTACTGTACTTTCAGTCTGTTTTGAACAGGAGCCAAGTTATTTCCCAGGTAAACTTTACAAAAAAGCCTCCCCTTTTCTACTGTAACAAACAGTAAATTAGTGTGATATAGGTGTAATCAACTATTGACAGCATGAATTCAAGTATTCCATCAGTGCTGCCAAAAATTCTTTTAGGTGTAATAAAACATCAAACATGCAAGAATATATTCCCAGCCATTTGGATTTTTTGAATTAAAATCTGGGAATCTAGGCTAATTATGAACCAGTTTATTGCAAATAATACCGACTTCTGTGGAGGGATCATTCACCAAGTAGTAGTCCAGCTTAGATTTTTTTAATTACTATTTTCTATTTATAATACTTTTTGCATGTGAGGCTATGGCAGAGGAAAATTTATGTTGCTCTGTGGATCCTTCTTTTCATATTCTTTTAAAGCTGCCTAATAAATAAGTCTTGCTGTTTTAGTTTGTTCAACTTGGAAGAGTCCTCCAAGCACAAAAATCCTTGCGCACTTGATTTTTCTTGTAAAAGTCAAAGCAGCGCTTTTCTTCCGACTTGGCTTCTTTTCACTGTTTTGAGCTTCGCTTAACATGAAGGAAAGCATAAAGTCAGAGCAACTTCATTGTGCAAGTTAAACAAGGTTACCAAGCCTACACAATTTATTTACAACAAAATAAATCACACTCTGTACTTTCCATAAGTACGCTCAAAAATAAAACGAGCCAGATCCTGATAACAATCACTTAAGAATGAGAACAAGTCCTTTTGTTTCTTTCTCTGAGGAAAACAGAATATTGCTTTGGAAATACTGAAAAAAATCTAAATGGCTTAAGATGAGTTTTGAATCCAGGCACATTCAGCCCCTCATGTTTCATGCTCTGTACCAGCACAAAAGAATGCTCACTCTCTCCCAGAGGTCCTGACAGCCAAAAGAGCAGGAGCACTTAAGCTTTTAATGTGCTCTCCCATACATAATTGAAAAGCATTTATTTGGGGAATAATTTACACAGACCAGGATGCTGTATAGGTTGGCTTACTATGTCTGCAGTTTTCAGATTTGGCTTATTGTTACCTGTCAGTGATCCCAAATCAACTAGAAATCAGTTCAATAATGCACAATTGCTTAGTTGTAATACTGTTTTTGGGGCGTTTTTTATCATCTGGGGTAGTGTGAGATTCTCCTTCACATGGGGACACAGTTTTGATTCCAAAGGACAATTCAGATACATGGTTTTGTTGTGCACTGAGGTGCCCTAAGAATGAATTATAACCTACGGATACCCTTTTTTAAGGGTATAACTTGCTTATCCTTTTCTTGATCAGATGATTTTTCAAAAAAAAAAAAAAATCTTTTTGTCTCAGTGGAAATATGCCAGGTTTTAAATCATCCATCACATGAGTAGAAGAAATGTTAACCACTATTTCAGGGATTTTTCTTCTGCTTCACTCTCTCTGATTAGGTTACTGGAGAAAACAGCTGGATCATGTATGTGCTCACCTTAGAAGCTATGCTCAGAACAACACTGAATTCCGAGCACTGATTGGTGAACCTCGAATGGGAAAGGTAGGAAGGAGCTTGTGAGTACTATCTTCCTATGCAGCCTCATGAAAAGATTATTGTTGCTGCTAGATAAACACCGGAGAAATAAATGTCTCCCTTTTCTTTATACCTTGATCTGTTTGTGTGTGTAATTTGTTTTCTCTTGCCGTTCCTTTTTTTGCTCAGTCTTTTACTGAAGATTTTTTTCTGCTTTCTTTCCTATGGCAATTTCTATTCTTCTCTCACCTCACAGCTGTAAGAGTGTGATAGGAGCCCTTGCCCAGCTGCTTTTATAGTATCCCACAGCGGGCAATCATGAAAAGGAAGAGATCACTGACATTTATGTAGTTGGTCAGTTAAATAAGCCCTGCTAGAAATGAGATGTAATGATATGCTTGCCTCTGCTCTGGGCTGAATTATACCAGCAGATAGCAGCAATTCTCTTTGGCTGTGTAGTCTGCTTCTAGTATAAACTATATCAGTATTATAGGAACAGGGTATTGTTGCTATATAAGAAATATAATATTTCTTACTGGAGATGTAGTCCTCAGAATGTCACCAAACTGCATTAAAATTATTAAAGGAGTGATAGCAAGAAGGTGGAAACTGGAGGTTCGTCTTAAAGTGACCAAGAAGATAGTGTTGGTATGACTGAGAGATCATTTGGTCCCTGTCCTGAGGGAGGATCAGCTCTGTCTAAACTGTTCCTGGCAGATGTTTGTCTTGAAGCTTTTCAAACTCACCAACAATGGAGATTTCACAATTGCCCCAGGCAGTCCATTTCTGCGCTCAGTTATCCTTGCTGTTCAGCTGCAGTACTGTGTTGCTTTCTTTGGCAGCCCTGCTGGATTAAGGAGTTGCATCCCCTCACACTGCTTCCTAGGTGCTGCCAGCACAACTGCTTGCGGCAATGTCCTGTGGACTGGATTGGTGACTGACCCAGGCTAAAAATAGCTCTGGAGGGAAAAAAAAGGGCATCAGTGCTAGAAGAAAAAAGTAGGCTGGCAGTGAGCAGCTGCAAGTGTGATGCAGGCAGAAGTAAGGTTGAAATTCCTTGAACTGGCACAGCTGATTCCCAGTTTGTGACCTAAGTCTCCCTTGTTACAGTTGAAGTTCATTATTTCTTAGCCTATCCTGACTGATGTGACACAACAGCCAAAACTCCCCACTTTTAACACATAGAAACTACTACAGAAAAGTTTGTGAATATTGGGGTACAGAAATACAATTGTCATTTGGCAGATTATACTTTTGGAAGCTACGATGCTCCATCAGATACTTTGCAGCTGAATTCTGTACCCACTGAGATCTATTTGGTCCACCAGTATGTTCAGAAGCCATAGTTACAAGTATATTTACATAAATAAATATGTATATATAAATGTATATACATAAAATATATCTGCTTGGTGGAGATGAAGTATAGTCCACTGCAACTTGTTTCCTTTGCTAGAGGAAAGGATATGCCTGAAAAATACTGAATTGCCTAGAGAAGGCCATTCCTGCTGCTTCTTGGCCTTTTGTCATCCTATCGTCTTGAAACCACTGCCCCTAAAAGTAACAGAAGTGATTCAAAGTAGATGCCAGCTATCTGGGTTTAATGCTGCTTTTTCAGTTTTCATGTGGATCAGAAACACAATCAACCTTATCTCAAAATTTTCAACCCGCTGCAATATAACCTTGTCAGCTTCATTCCACTTCTTTACAATCCCCTGTGCCCATATTTATGTATAACTTCAGTTGTCTTCTTGCCAGCAGTACTTTCTCAATGAATTGATATAGAAAGTTGCCCCCATTTTACTGGCCAGACTGTCCTTCTACAGACTGGTACAACTAAAGCACCAACCAGTTCTCCTGGAGTAAGGAGTCCTAAGGACAACACAGCCTTTCATGCAGCTGCAAAATCTGGGTGGAGAATGACAAAACTTTCATGAAACGTAGCATTACTACATCTTTTGGATTCATTTGGCATTTCAGTCATTCTGATACTTCCAGTTACTCAAAATATCACCTGTCCCTTGCTCAGTTAGATGGGAAGCGTTGGTACAATATCACAAGTAGGCAAAGGACACATGATTTTGTGTATTGGCTCCATAATAAACATCAGCAGCAAGACTTATTCCTGAAACTATTTCTGTATACTTTTTGTAAGAGATACTAATGGTTGCTCTTTCCCTCTAGATTAATTCTGCTACTATCTGTGAGGATGACCATGAAGTCACTATTACATTGAATTACACTCTTGCTATTAACAAGGTCAGTTTGGGGGACAAGGCCTGTTGTTGGGCAGCTAGTCTAAAGCTGTTGTTAGACCAGTCAGTGTAATGCTGATATATTTTAAATTCAGGTTTAAACAAGAAATTATTTCATTGAGAGAGTTATTGAGAGAGTTAACGCATCACTTCAGTGAAAGGAATATTTTTTTTTTCTATTGGAGCTGGCTGAACAGGTATCTTTATCTGATTAAGCCAAACTTCATGGTTTTATTGCTATCCCCTTGTATTCCATTAGGTGCTATTAATATTAACATTTTCCTTTCAGATGGTGTTGTTTGTTCATTCTAGCACCCCTTCGCTCTTGATCTTGGAGCCTCCTTTTCTTCAGTCTGCACACTGTGCTCTTAAGAAACAAGCTTACTAATTTTCAATAGTTTGGAAATAATGTTTGCCACAGCTCCTGTTACCTGTATTCAAACACTCAAAATCCCTACAGCCAGAATTACCATGTTCCAAAAACCACCCGCATATTCATTTCCAGCTTTTCAAAGATGAAAATCTACCATTTTGAAGATCCAAAATTCAGACTGTATCTCTTGTGTCGAATCTTTAAAAGCTTACCTTGCCAAGTGGTGCCTGAAAAGGTGTATCACATCATTTCACAAGGGAGGAGTTAATCAGATCTCTCAAGTGGTAGACATACTTTCATTTGGATGGGAATCTTCATTTCATCAAGTGAGGTTGTATCACACTATTTTTTTTAAATCAAACCAAATACCTAACACAAGGTTTAGAAAAAAATCGCTATGTTATTTTGCCTCAAAACAGAGTTCAGTTACACATAATAATTTGTCTTGTGCTAATTTGAGACTGATATTAAAAGCCTATATATTTTTTTCGTATGCAATACCACTGTTTTGTGCTACTAAGATTATAACAACATTACATAATAATTTGATTAACTGCCTGCATTTGATGATTCTACAGGATATTCATACTAATGAACCAGTGAATTTCAGCGGTCGTTACTTGAATACTGCAACAGAATTTGGAAGCGGACACGATGGCAATCAGACTAGTTTTGGTGAGATTCCCCCTGCCCTGCCCCCCCCCCCCCATCTTTCTGATAGACCATAAATAAAGCAGTGAAGAATACAGAGGTAGAGCTTGGAAGATTAGACACTGAGATAGGCACATTAATATATTGGCACAATCTGCACCTATTTAAGTTGATCTTAAGTCTCAAAATGNCCCCCCCCCCCCCCCCCCCCCATCTTTCTGATAGACCATAAATAAAGCAGTGAAGAATACAGAGGTAGAGCTTGGAAGATTAGACACTGAGATAGGCACATTAATATATTGGCACAATCTGCACCTATTTAAGTTGATCTTAAGTCTCAAAATGTGGCTGAGTTGAGATATAAGCAATGTACAGACTCTGTCAAAAGCTCATGGGAATGCTCCATCCCAAGAGGACAGCTGGAGAGGCTGGTAAACTGCAGATGCAGCTCATAGCAGTGTCTTTATTATAGTGATAAAGCTTCAGATGCTTTGCACATTCTTTTACAATAGGAACTATAAATGTCAATATTATCTATACTTTTGAGCTGTGCCAGGGACTTCAGCTTCGGCACATTTGGCAAAGATAAGGAATGATGAAATACATTAATTCTATACCTAGTTTTCAGACATGCTTAACTCGCATCTCCCTTTGGTGTCAGTAACAGCTTGGCATTTTAGGCATCTCATATTGGACTCAGGTTTTCATTAAATCAACTCATTCTAAAGTCAGCATTAGAATTCAGAAATTCCTATGGTATAATTTGACATACCTTAATTCACTATAAGTTTCAGCCAGTTTGTGCTTCTAATCTGAGACTTGGCAAGAGGCAGCCACAGTACTAGGAGCTGGTTTTCTGGCGTGTCAATACTGTGACTGTGATTCTGGGCACTCTAGTAGCACCAGCTCAAAGGGTCCCCACATGCTGTGTAATTTTATCAACACTGCTGCATGTCAGTAGATTACATCTCTTAAAGAAATACATATCTACTCCAGGTCCTCTAGTCTCGTGTTCTTAAGTATTTGGGAGATAAACAGCATTGAAACATTGTAAGGTTTTTGGTCAAAACAATTAATGAATCCTAGTCAAGCCTGTTGAATAGCTGTAGCTAGTTAAAAAAAACCTCAAAGCCTCCCAACTCCACATTTTATTGAATCTTCATTTCAAAATAGCAAGTTTTTAAGCCTGCCTGAGTATAAACCTTTTGTTAAAACCAGTCTGATCTGCAACGAATATTTCATCACTTTCTCTTGTAGAAAACTGATGAATATTGCTTTCATTTCAACACAAAATAAAATATTTTTGTGGATAAATTATTTCCAGATCTCTCCCCCAAGTTCTTGTTAGGATACTGACTTTGCTTTGAATTAACACTTATTTCCCTTTCTGGTAGGCAAAGATGATCATAATCTTTTCCATTCAAGAGACAAAATAAAAAGAACAAAGTCAAGAACACTTACAGAAAAAGAAGATAAGCTCCCCGTATGTATCTTCTACCAGTACAGGGAAAACTACCTATAGAGCAGCACTAACGTGCAGGAGGGCATCCAAGGATAAAAACAGAAAGCTTTTAATACTGACTGGGCTGGAGGGGAGGAAAGGGGACAAAAGTCCAACTTAATATAAGACCTGAAAATTAGTAGCTGACATTTATTACAGAACTGGAAATAACCAAACTTTGTTGCTACTAAGAGCTTAATTAGATTGTTGCTTTCATTTTTGGACCCATTACGTTTTACTGAGACAGCACTACGCCTAAAAACTATTGCAGACTGATTTTGTTACTGGTTTTTCTCAGAAGCAACATCAGATGGAGGCATTGTCGTCTTCCCTTGACCCTTACTACCTGGTTTGACTCCACATGACATAACCTTAGCTGTGCTAGAACTACTGTTTGCACAGTCGGACTGTGAACCAGACAAGGGGAAGATGATCTATGCAACAAGCTTTTAAGTCAACTCAGTTTTCCCATGAAGCTGAGATGTCAGTATAACTGAGGGCTAGCTTAGCACAAGAAGCAAGGCTTTTACTGCCAGTAGAGAAATATCCTACAAGCACTGCCTACTAAATGGATCGCCAGTTACAGCACAGAAAACTTCAAAAGGGAAATGTGCATTAATCTCAGGTTGGATCACTTAGCCAACTCAATGAATAGAAGAAGATATAGAGCTTTGTGATATGAGTCCAGAGATAAAAATGCTTGGTCAGGTGATTGGGCTTTCGAAAGGGGCGAGGAAGGAGGCGGAAAGGTGGGAAGAAATAAAAGGAGAAAGTTTTGGGGTTGGGTGGTTGGCTGGTTTCAAGATTTAGTTATGAAACTTTTGTGAGGCAAAACATACTCATTTTCTAAATAAAATACTTCCACAAGTTCTGGAAGATTCAAACTTTAATTCTGTAGCAAAGAACTTGTGCCTGTGTTTATTATGGTGAACAGATCTTTGTACAGTCCTGAAGAGCTGCACTGATGTAAACCTAGTTGCTTGCAGACACGTTTGCTGAATCAAGACCTCAGCAGTGAGATGATCACCTGTGTTATCCAACACTTGCTCTCAGATGCAGAAAGAAATTCCCACAGAACAGTCATGAGGTAGTAATGCTGAGGCTCAGCTACGTTGCATTCTTCCCTCAGCCACATTATTGCCACAATTTCATTTTCCTCTTTTACTCAAAGGCAGAATATGGCCCACCTACCTGTATTTTCACTATGTGAAATGTTACTGGCTGTTCTCTGTGTTTCCACAGCCAGAGTCAGAACAACTACTGGACGAACTGGGTCCAAATGGGAAAGGAAGACTCACCTTGGTAGAACATCTGCTCAGTGAAGTCAGTTACTGCTTGCTGAAGTTTCCGTTTCCAACTCTTTGACCATTTATTGCATGAATACTAGCCTGGTTTGTAACTGCAACTTCATGCTTAGGAGGCAACATTGTAGCAATACAACTGTCTTCAGGTTGAAATAGCATTTTGGAGGAGAAACAGCCCCTTTTATGTTTATATACCTTCTCTCCAAACTTCTATTTGGCCAGTGTGTGAGGCATTCTCCTCTGGGTTTCTCAAGGCCATATAGAAAAATATATTAATTTTATAGTTTCAGGTCAAGTCCTCTGTATAGCAAAAAAAAAAAAACCAAACCTCTACCTTTTTGCTGTGTAGGTGCCTCCTGACTGTGCAATCTAGCTTGACTGCCCTTCTTATACACATTTACTCTGGTTTCAAGCTAGGACAAATATTTTTCAGAAGAAACATTAGGAATCAATACCACAATTTGAACATTTCTGTCTTAAGCACAAACACAATTTGCTAACATAAATTGGCATAGTATTATAGCAAGGTGGAAGCTGAAGAATCTTTACGGCTTTAAGAGCTCACCTTCCCTCATCTGTGCATTCTAGGGAGCTGACCCAAACTGCACCAGCAATGAGGACCAACCTGCTCTCATGGGTGCTGTCCTTAACAAACACACGGAAGCAATCTCCCTTCTCCTACAGAAAGGCACTGACATTAACCAGCAGGCAGGACTGTAAGTAAGCACTGATTCTTTGCCTTGGGCCTTTTGAAGTTTTACCAAAAAAGCACTTGTGCTCCAACTTCAGAGAGGATTAACCTCCCAATGCCTCCTCCAAAACTCTGTAGTAAAGGAACTACTTTCAAAGCCAAATTTAAAAAAAACATGCAAATGAGCAAAGATAATAGTATTCACAATCCTTCTTTCATTTGCCAGCTTTGAAGATTTCTCATAATTTGTTAGAAAAGCTGCTATTCTGTTCAGTTGCTTCCCTCATCCACTTCAACTTAATAAACCCCACTAAAGCCTACGCCAAAAAAAAAGCCTCCTACCCTCCTACTGTATTCTGTATCTTGCTATTCATTTTCCTTAGTTTTATTTGCTAGACCATGTCTCCACGTACCAGGACCGTTTCCTTAGGTAATAAGTACGTTGCTCATTCCTCCTGTGCAGGCACAACACTGCTCTCCATGAGGCAGTTCTGCTTGGACTGGAGGGAGAGGAATGATTCCAAGTCCTGTTAGGGTAAATACTACAGTTGGGCCTCTAGCTCAGCTACAGGCTACCCACAATCTACTTGCACAGACCTGGTTGGCCATACTGAAGGGCCAGAGCCTGGAAGAGGCATCCAGAAATTCTGAAGTGACCCCACATCAACATTTACCTACAAGCCACTCTACTAATTCCAGTAACTTGGAATGAATTTAAGTAGCTTAAAACAATCTGTTCTTTATTTACAGCTGCAATGCAAGCATGAAAAAGAAGCATGCAAAAGGGCAATCAGCACATGACTTGGCTGTTACAGCTCAAAATAATGAAGTTATTTCATTGTTCACAAGTAAGTTTGGACAGGGAACATTGGACAAACTTACAAAACCCAAGAGTGTTGATCTTGTCAGTGTGTGATTGCAATCGCCTTTTCCCCAAGATGGACCTGGAGATTCTTTGAGTTTGGGAGCACCTAAATGCACGTGTCCAGTTCTGTCTGCAGACTTCACAACCTTCTACAACCAGCTCAGGCCCCGTAACAGCCAACTATTTTGTACGAGGATCCCCCGTTCCTTCCCAGCAGTTCAGAGCACAGTCCTTCACTGTCTGAGCTCTGTTCTGCAAGACTTCTTTTCCTTTCCAAACCTGTGCAAGGAGACGGACCAACCAAAGCTTCCAAGGTATAAGAACATTTTAAGGAGATCTGAAGAACACTGCTTAAGACAGTTTAACGTTTGAGCAATAACACTGCAAGCTGAACTTTGATTAGCTTATTTTCCATTTTGAAGATAAAACTGCATTCAGTACAGCTCATTGCATTAAAGGTCAGATTCTGTTCCTCCAGAGAACTACATAAAATTACTTTGTTGTTTTACCTTCAACTTTTATTTATAAATGCATCAACACAAGGTAGCAGCCAACTACAAATAGAAGTTTACAAGGATACCAGGCACGCTAAGATTTGGTATAATTATACATTATTAGCCACAACCCTATATCCCTGAAAAAGTCTTAAAACTCCTTCCCCTTTTTATTTCCAAAAGTATCCAAAAGCATTGGTATATTCAGTATAAAAATGGAAGTGCCTGCCAGCTCTTACAAGAAACACAAGTTTCTGCACCAGAGCTACCAGCATCTCCAAAATAGAAACAGCTAGGTTTAAAAAAACCCCAAACACTAAAACAAACCAACAAACAAAACTAAAATCCTTAATTAAATCTACAGGAAAAACAAGAGACTCCCTGCAAGAAAAGATTACGTATGTAGAGCATCAAAGCCCAGGAACTTTCCAGAAAGACTCAGGAAGAAGCGAACAAGAATTCAGTCCGTGTCTCACAGAGACAGTCATCCTGAACACAGTCTCACGAAACACAGTCACTGAGTCCAAGTGGCAGTGCCAGAGCACAGACATAAGACAGACGTCACTGGCAAGCAAGAAGCTACAGTAGCCTATGGGGCCAGATTCTCTATTTCATGACGCACGCGCTTGGCTACGTCTTCAACCTTAGTCACCTTCTGAGAAATGTCTTTTTTCTGCAAAGAATAAAAATAATACGTTACTGTCTACCACTAAATTGAGCATCATTCAGCCTCAAGGGGGGGGTTGGACTAGATGATCTCTAGAGATGATCTCTAGAGGTCCCTTCCAACCCCTACCATTCTATGATAAGGGGAAAGCGGGCTTCATCTCCCATGAGACAAAGGCTGAGAACCAGGAAAGGACACACCACCTGATCCAGCAGGAGTCAGGAAGCAACAGACCGCTTTGGCAGCACCCGGTAAGGAACCAAGAGGCTAGCTAAACAACCCCAAGACGGGAAACTAAATAACTCTTCCAGCGTCACGGGGGTATAGAAAAACACCACAGTGCCAACACATACGTACAATTGCATTTTTCATTCGTTCTTTTTCCAGCTTCAGGAACTCCTGCAGCGTCAGGTTACCAAAGTCTTTCTGAAGACAGAGAAAAGCACAGCCCGCAGAGTGTTTTCTGTGTTCCTCTCTGAAAAGAAGGCGGGGGAGGGGGAAGGAAGCTCACAACAAGACACGCGCAGCCAAGCACCTCGGCCGTTATCGCCCCGCCGCTGTTCACCCCCACGCTGGAGCGGAGCCACCATGGAAGCGGGGGAGGCAGGGGGAACCCCCCACTACTCACAGAGGGTCGTCGTCGGGCTCCCAGCCCTCCAGCTCCTTGAAGCAGAAGAAACACTGCGCCACGTCAGGGCCGTTCTCGCTGGGGCAGTGCACGAAACCCGCCGCCGCCATCTGCGGGCAGAGAAAGAGCGCGAGGACCGCTCAGCGCCGACAGCTCCCGCCCCCGGCCCCGCTCCCCGCTCCCCCGCCGAGCTCACCCGCTCGGGCGTGCAGGCGCAGTCCTCGGTGAAGGGCCAGTTACGGAAAGTGGCGGCGCGGGTGGGGACAAGGTAGACCCGCCATTCCTCGGGCAGCGCCTCCGCGCCGGCCGCCATGGCTCAGTTCAAACGGCGGCGGTTGGGCGCGCGGGGCAAGGCGGGAGCGGGGCGGCCGCGAGGGCCACCGGGAGTTGTGGTCCCGCTCTCGGCGTCGCGGCCCGGGCGCGGGGCCGGCTCGGCGCGCCCGTCACGTCCTGGGGAGCCGGCGCCCAGGGAAGGCCCCGGCAGGCGGAACCGTGGCTGGGTGAGGGCAGGACCCCTCCACCAGAGCCATGGGGCCGCCGCGGCGTCAGCCGTCCCCAACCCAGCAGGGCCTCACAGAGCCTGCACCCCGTCAGACGAAGCGCGCCGGCCTAAACCTCCCTCCGGTCCTCGCGCCTTCACCAGACCTGGGTCTGGCGTGCGAGCCTACTCTCGGCATCCCCGGGCTCCCCCTCCCTCCCTGCGAAGCGGGGCCAAGCCCCCCCACCCCTACAAAGCGGCTGCTGGCGAGGGCAGCTCCTCGTTGCCCTCATTCCTGAGGAGCCAGAGGCATGGCATGAGCCAGCAGGGAAAAGGATGATTCTTGTAAAGCCTCCAGCATAAATCCAAGGGGAAGGAGCTCCTCCGTGGCAATGGCCGCCTGTTCTTGCCACAGGCAGTGGGAGAGGCTGAGCTCCCCGTCTCTGCCTAACTCTGCCTGCGTAGAGAAGGAAGTGGGACCTGGTGACCTGGCTCATTGCCACAGGGACAGGAAGGGTTTTGTGGGGAAGAACTGGCTACTGATCCGTCACAGTGGCAGGGGTTCAGTTTCCTGCACTGTCTGATATGGCAGCAAGGGTTTGCTGAGAGAGTCTCCTCCAAAAAAATCACAAGGGCTAGAGGGAAGCAAACCCCTGGCCCAGTTTACCTCCTGGAGCAAGCTGATGGAAGCAAGACAGACAGAGACAAGGGGTAAAGACAGTTTAGCTCAACCACTCACTAGAGCTTATCATCACAAGCAGGTGAGCCTGCAAAGAAACACATCTTCATGCTGTAGGTGGCAACAAATGGACCAGGCAGACTTTTCTTTCTTCCCCAGACTGCATCTGAAACCTGAAAAGAAGCATTCAGCACTTATGTGTACAACATCAGGACTCTCAGGGAAGAGATTTCTGTTTCAAAGTGAACTGCAAAGGATTACCTCTACAAAATTACTACTACACAGAATGATCCCAGTATTTACCCAGCTCAACTACTGTAGATCAACATGCATGATAAGCTGACCACAGCAGGCAGCTTCCTTGTTGTGAGGTATCACAGCTCAGACAAGCACGTGGAAAGGTTTGGGCTTTGCTGCTCTATTAGGAAAGGGTGAAGTTCCACCTTTATTCTCCAGGAAAACTTTGTTCTGTTAAACTGAGCTGTGTTTGGCAACCACAACCACTGCTACAGTAACTGCGCTGCTCAGGGAAGCGTGGAGTAATTGTGTCATTAAACGGGGTGGATGCTGGCTTTCTAATCACAGCTAATGTAACTCATCACGCTGGTCTCCAAGGCGTGAAGAGGCAAGCAGAGGGCTAAGAGCAGAGTTTGTTTCATTGCAAGCCTTGGAGGATCCTCATCTGTTGCAGAGAAAGCCAGCTGGGCATGACCATTCAAGCAGTGGCCTTAAGCTGCTACAAACCATTTAGGCTTCTCATTAGTCAAGATTTTGGGGAGGAAGCATCCTCTTGAGAGGAGGCTGGAACTGGTCCCTGTGCAGCCATAAAAGAGATACAGAGCTGCAGCTGCTATTTTATAGCTACTTTAAAGGCTGCCTAATTCTTGTACTGACCTAGTGAGGGCAGGTGCAGCTCCCTGGCAACTCTGGCATGTTTCCCCAGGGTTACCAGCCCCTATCAGATTGCACACCTGATTTCACATAGTGCCTGTTCTGAGGCTGGTCTCAACCTCCTGTCCTCAGAAGACTCTTGCTGAAAGTGGGCAGTGAATTCCTGCTCACCAAGCAGTGCCTCCATGCTCTTTGCTCACCCCATATAGCCAGCAGAGTAAAAGAAACAATCCCTTACACACAGCTTGAGCTGCTGAGAAGAAATAATGCAAATACCACAGGCTTCACCAGCATCCAGATCTGGTTTGCTGGGATCCCTCTGCAACTCGGGAAGGGCTTCTTGGGTCACAGCTATACATCTTCACCAAGACCATTAGAAAAGTGATCCTCAAGCCAGCCACGCTTGCACCCTCTTCTCACCAAAGCCATTAGGATCAACAGGGAAGTATCTCATGGTAAGCAGTTCAAAGCCATGCCAGATTTTCACAGGCAGCACTAAGGAACAGGGTGTGGAGTATCCTCCACATAAGACAACACCAAGAGATCAAAACGTAAGCCTACAGTCCTGGGATTGTGGGATATAATAGGTATAGAAGTTAACTGGCTGATTTTCCAAGAATTATGGGCAAATTAGCAAGCCATGTCCACATAAATGCTGGTGGACCTGTGAAGTTGCAAAGCGATTCCGTGTTTCTGCAGCCTGCAGAACAGCTGTATTGGTCTCCATCCCCTGAAACCTTTAATAAGCTCGTTCTTACCAGTCTCCCTGAAGAAGGCAGATGTTGGTATTTCTTCTTTTCCAGGTGAAAGACGGACCCAAAATGGCTGAGGTACAAAGGCTCAAAGGCACTTCATTGCCTTTGAGGATCTGGGGTAAATAAACTGTGGTCTGCAGCACAGCAGGAATCCCCAGGCTGTTTAACGTCTTCACTTGGCATCCTCCCTCTGAGGGACAAAGGCACAGAGGCATAAGCACAGAACAAGAAGCTCCTCAAAATCTTCAGGGTCACCATTCAGAACTTGATGCAGAACTGGTCATCTTCTTCAGACTATCCTTTATCTCCTAATTCTGGCTGACAAGGAAACAGCCTGCTAGGGCCTGCATGTGTGCAGCTTCTGTGTGGATGCCCAGTAGAGAAATAAGGAGTTTCTTACCTTGCTCTGCTGCCCACACACACGCTTTGCATCCTCTATTGGCCATACTCAAGTCTGCTAGATTTCAGTGGAGTAAGATTATGGAGAGACAGCGTAACAAACAGTATGACTATGGATAGGCTTTTCCACGGGAAGGGCTTTAATTCCATTCATAAAGGCAGATACTTTTTTCTTTCCAAGTACAGCTAACTCATAAGATCAGTAACACTCAAAATTTTCACATAGTTACAAAGCAGGCAGAAATGTGCAGGAATGTTAGGGCACACAATGCTTGGATGGGTTCTTTTTCCCCTCCCACTAACACTGTTTTTGTTTTGGTGAGGATGTGCATTAGCTACACAAAAACATACTTTGTGTCGACCTCTCTTCTGTTACCAAAATAAAGACTCCATTAAGGCAACTACTACTGTAGCCAGGTACCCAACAGGTATACACAGTGGACTAAGAACAAAGAAGTCCCATTTGTTGTGTAGCTCTCTGTGGGGCTTGATGTGAAAGGAACAGCACAGTGGGTGTGATTTGTATTTAAAACGTGTGGACTGACCTTTGGTCAGGCAGCTGAGCAAACTGCCAGCTTACTGTTCATCTGCAATAAAAGTCAGAGAGAGAAGCTGGTAAACTGTGTTAAAGGACTAGACTCCAGTACCAGAGAAACTGTTTGGCGTTTGTGTTTTTTTAATTCTTGGTTATTTCTATTTATTCTTTGCTCTCCTCTTTACTTAGAGCCATGAAATCACCGCCTAGATGCTTTCAAGAACTGGAACTGGGCCCACCTCCATCCTCTCCTCCCTCAAAGCTGCAAACAAACTGTTTCTACAAACCAGAGCCTGCATTTCAAACATCACCACTGACTTTTGTTCTGGGTTTATTCTAGCCAGAGCATCTGTAGCAGGAGGAGGTGGATGCTGGAGTTTGTGAGGCTGGCTCTGTAGTTAAGAGGTGTGCCCAAAGGGCTCATCTGCAGCACCAACAACCAGCAGATAGGTTGTAAGACTTCAAAGAGCTGATTTGGCAGCTGTTGTGTCCTACCTCACCTAGCTACAAACCCGCTTGACATCTTGTTCTAGAACACAAAACACTGTGCACTACAAGAACTTCACATTGAGCACAGGGTCAACGAGGGGGAAGGAAGGTAGTGGCGAAGGAGCATAAGAAAGATATCTCCCCTGAGCCTTGCATTTGGGATCACATGAGTTCACACACTCTTCATTATTCCTAAAACATGGTTCCAGTATTGCTGTTCTGGCATATGTAGAGCTTTCTTAATGTTAGCATCCAGCTAGATGCGTCAGTATCTTATTTCCCTTCATGGATTCAAGACGTGGCTCCTAACAAAGCAATCAAATCACAGAAACGCTGTGCATGATTTAAGTTTAGATGTTAATTTCCAATAAACGAAAACAGAAACAAAAACCCTGCAACTTTTTTTTGGATAGGTACCAATATTTGAAATCCATGGAGCCCCTCTGAAGTGACAAGTATTTTTTGTTTGGGGTTTTTTTTGTTTGTTTGTTTGTTTGTCAGTGAGGTTCACCAAAGTAACAGCGGCAGGAAAACTCCCCATAAAGAATTTCAGTCTTCCAGTGGTTTCAGCATGTCCCAGTTGGCATTTCCGGGCCTCTCCCCTTGGAGAGTAGGAATCAATCCTGTGGGATTGCAATTTCAGCACACAACGTAGCACTGCTGACATTCAAAGTCCTAGGGATAAAGGCATCGGTGCGTTCCAGCTCCCAGGTGGCAGCCAATGTCCTCTGCTGAAAGCTGAAGCCGTTAACACATTTGGCTTCTTGCAGACTCCCAGACAGCTCCAACAGATCAGCGCCGCAGCCTGAGAAAGAATGCGTGCTTGCACTCCTTGCTGTCCAAGGGATAATATTTGTCATAAAAATCCAAAATGTATTCCTCAGTCTTAAATCCAAACTTTTGGTAGAGCAGCATAGCAGGGTTGCTTGCAGAGACGTGAAGGGTTACATCTTTGCCCATGCAGGTCTGCCAAGGGAGGGGGGAAAAAAAAAAGGTATCACAGCAAGAGAATGAGACAGCCTCTGGGGGAATGCGGAGGTGAAGAGACTCATCAATTCAGGTATTCAAGTTACTGAGAAAATCGCAGGTCTCGACACAGAAGTTACCACACAGCAACCACTGAAAGGCGAAGGGAACACTGCTGTTCCTCTGAGCCTTTATTTCTGCGAAATGTGGACTCTCTGACAATGAAAGCAGGTTTTGGATTATAATTTGCCAGCTTTCCATTGTCAACTGCTAAATAATTGTTAATTAAAAATAATTTCAGTGTACAGCACTGATCTCAAATACTTATTAACAATAGCCTGAAGAAAAGACAAAACATGCCAGAGGATCAGGCGCTGCGCTCCTCCCCGTCAGCAAACAGAGCTGAGTTCTCTGGGACCGTGCGGGCAGCCCCAGTGTACCTCTGGGCTGTCACACTGGAATTCCTGTCTATCCCACCCAGCTCCTCTCCCATCCTTCAGGGCACAACACTCCCCCTCTTGAGAAGGCAGGGAATTCAGTTCAGACAGCAAATGGCATGGCTGAAGTTACCTTAAAGATCCCAGATTATTCTACCCAGCAGCCCT
The DNA here is from genome assembly GCA_013398225.1 of Steatornis caripensis. Lineage (NCBI taxonomy): Eukaryota > Metazoa > Chordata > Aves > Caprimulgiformes > Steatornithidae > Steatornis > Steatornis caripensis. The sequence continues at coordinate 22,428 of VZSC01005262.1, read as the reverse complement.
CTGATAAAGATGCCGATATAATAATTTTTTCCTGCTTTCACCTAGTGTTTTAATAGCATTCTATTTACATTGAAGGTATTGTAACTCTCAGCGCAAATAGTAACACCCCTAGCTCTCACAGGGATTTAAAGAAAAAAAAGTAAAATAATCTGGTTTCATTTTTGGGAAAAGGAAGTCGAAGTCAGATTAAGAAGGTTCAGTTTGGTCCTCTAGGCTAGATGTGTTAGAGGGTAACATCTGAAAACAAAACCATCATCAAGGCATCATTTGCATCTACAAATTTTCTGTTAGATTATGCTGTTCCCAAGCATCCATCACCAAACTCAGCAAACCAATCCAAGAGACAGACAATTACCCTTCATCCAAACAGTATATGAAAGTGGCTCTAGCTATGGAGAACAGACCCTGGTGTCTGCCCAAGCAGGCTGCGAAGCAGCACAGACAATCTGGCAATTGAGGAACAGAAGGTCACAACCACCATTTCTTCTCTTCCATGACTAAATGCCTTCTACCACTGACAGATACTCAGCAATGGAAAAATAAATCTGACATGAGCCGACAATACACTGGTGATCGGTCATCGCTAGCAAGCCTAATCAGCCTCAAACCTGCCCGACTCTCCTCAATGTGATAATTTTGTGCTAGTCTACCTCCAAGCAGAATTAGGTTAATTGGCTGAGATACATCCTACAAAAAGCTGTGATGATATTCTACAGTTGACTTGCCAACACATCCCAGCTCTGCTGGAGAGACAGGAGCCCAGCTGCTAGAGCCCTGCAAACCTTGGCACATCTCTCATGCCTGTTCTCGCGAGGTGTCGACATTTCACGTCAACCGACTGCAGTTGAGGGCAATTTACTTAAACATTTGCACAGAGACACTTGGGAAATATAAGGGGTGAATTTAAAGTAGATTGGTTAGTGGCTGGTGTCAACACATAGAGCGAAGAGAGGTGGACACTGCAGAGAGCTGTGTAGGTAGAAGAGTTACCCTTGGGTGGCCCAGAAGAGCCTACCCTCAGTGGAAACTGCTTTTCCAAGGTACAGATCACTGTTTCCAAGGCTCTGCCAGCACTCCCTACCTCTCTTCAGCCAAATAAGTTTGACAAAAAGGAGTTTCAATGGTGAGTTTTTGCTAGTGCAGCTCATCTTGACTAAAACAAGTTAAGAAATGTTTCACATCAGCAGCTCTGCCAAGACAGTTCAGGGAGTGGTAAAACTATGGGCCCTGAAGAGGCACATTTGGGCTCTGAAAGGGACATCTGTCTGCATCTCCTCAAAATTAAGGTGGCTTTCCTGCAGTTTAATTCAAGAAAGTGAATGGAATTAAGGCCACCTGAAAACAGTATTCATTCAGAGATTTAGTGAAGTTTAACTACTCTAATACCACCCGTTTAGTTAGCTCAGATTAATTTTCCCAAGTTTCCCTGTGCAACAAAGCCCAGTACAAGCTAGTTTGAACAAATTTGAATGAGGTTGCAAACACTTATTCTTTATCTTCAGCTCAGCTGGATTTGAACCAGACTATTAGAAAGTGAAAGAGAATGATTAAGATCAGTAAGTGATTTAATGTAACGGCCCCGGTCATGGAATAAACCTCCAGGTGTAGCCAAGAAAACTGCAATAGATTCTAAGTGAACCTCTCCACTATTATCTCATTTTCTCCGCTAACCCCGAAATTTATGGTATTACTGTTACTATTACTGTTACTATTGACCACTGAGGAACACAAAATTAAACCCAAGGTACTCAAAGCCTACAGCACCTCGCTAGTTCTGAGGACCTGTCCAGCATGGTTATTCTTCTAAATACATTTTAGTTTCTGCTTTTGAAATGATTTCCCACCATAAATGTTCACATGGGCTGCTGACAGTGGACAATCTGTGCAGGTGTGTAAGCAAACAAAGGGAAAGAGAAAGAAAGGAGGAAAACAACACTACTTACTTTCTAATATTTGCACATGTGCACACAAGGAAGAAGGGAGAGCTAGCTTTTTAGCAAAGACATGGGATTTTTTTCATTACCTGAATAAGATGGTAAATCATGAAGGTTGCAATGCCAGCTCTTCTCCACTCAGGGTGAACTAACAGAAAGGAGATGTAAGCTTCATTGTATTTCACATCTGGCACCATAAAGCCAAAGGCAATAATAACTTTCTTGTAAAGGACGACAACGCTAAAGTCTGGATACTGCAGGCATTCTGACAAATCAATTCCTATGGAGAGAGACAGAAGCAGCAGTTGAAAGCATTGCAAATGAAAAGTGTTGCATTGGCACGGAAGTTCAGGGTTTTAAGGCCTTTTGGAAACACTCACTCGATCCCCACCTTTTACCTTTATTTCAAATGTCTGAGATAGAGAGATGCTTTAACCAGACACATAGACAAAATGAGATGTGCTTACTAGTGGGGATTCTTGCACGGAGAAATTAACAACACTGATTTCCTCCCAAATGACTCGAGGATGAAACTAAAACTCAAAAAGCGCATTCTCTAAAACAGAATGGTTAAAAAAAAAAATCATATTATCTCAGCACGCAACTCATCTTTCCTTGGTTTGTATTCTGAGACATATCAGCAGACTCTGCTGAGGACCCAGTTCTAAATATGCATGTAGATAAAGACACTTGGATGTGCAAAGGTTTGCTGGACTGGGTCCTAGTAAGTTTCTGCCCATTGCCCGGGTTTCCTAAGGGCTACAGTAATGTTAGTGGATAAGGGTTTCCTTCTTCACTTCACCTGGGCTGGGCCAGCACCAGATAGGTGTACACCATTCCTATTCCAGTCAGCAAATGCCAAGGACCTGCCTGTAGACAAGCAAATGGGGACAGTTTAGAGCATATCAGCCTGACAGACTGGGAGAACCATCCTGCTCTTCCCGCAAACTCTCCAGACACAGCAGACATGAAAATGGGCTTCAGCTTTGGCAGCATTACCTGTCTAAGGTTCCTATTTCTTTCCTCCACCTGGCCTTGAGCTCCTGCTGCTTCCTCTGTTGTGCATACGCAGCTGTTTGTGGAGCTGCACTGTGAACCTGACCACAGCTTTCAACACTATCAAAACATTTCATTTTAGCATGCAAATTCTCTAATCTGGGGCAGGAAGCAGCCTCTCAGGCAGTGGTGCATCTGTGAGTCAGAGGCTGGTCAGAAACGCCTGGAGCTGGCGACTTCTGAGTGGAGTTTGTTACCTTGCCCAGTCACATCGCTGCTGCAGCCTAAGAGGATCCACAGAGCATGTTAGGGCCAAGCAGTGCAGTTCACAGCACAGAAGACTGCTTAGTAATTTGTGTGGACAGGCTCTAAATGAGGTGTAAGACATAGCAGAGCTGTGCCATAAATATTAGTTTCAGCCTCAAATTGGCAATCATGGATATATTTGGAACGTGGGATAACCAAACAGCAGAGCATGTTTTCCAGTAACGTTTATCACTCTTGATGAGATGCAAGACTTCATAAGGCACCAGGCACAAATCAGCGGGTGAATTATTTTCTTGCTCGAGAGTAAGCTGGGTGGAGTAAGACGTGGGAGGAATCGATTGGCAATAGGGAGCCGCGTTAATTATCTCAAGGCTGCAAGTGACTGTGAAGTACCTTGCAGCATGTCTGTACAGGAACGCTATGTTGCCCTGAGCACAGCAGCGTCTATGAAATGGTGCCGTCCCCTCAGCACTCAGTTATTCCTGTAGGAAGATGCTTAGCTCAGTATGGTTTACCACTTGTCTGCTTGGGAGATGTTTCCCGTTAGGACATGACGGCACAAGATACCATGAGAGACAAAAAGGCAATCTTGCTTCACATCAGCTCATTTGTGGTAATGACCTGCAAACTTGTTTCTGCCTTGTGAGAAATAACAAGAGCTCTGCCGGGAAGGATATGAAGAGGTGGAAGAACTAAGGCCTGAGCTCACCCAGCCTGGTGAAGTACCTAAAACTTAAGAACCCAGTCAATGAATGCATCTCTATTAGAAGGCAACTGAGCGCAACTAAGATGTCATTTACTGACGATAGCATCCCCCAAGCACACATGCTTTGCATGCCTAAACTTAGGTGGAATTACAGCTGTTTCTCTGAACAACAGTGCTAGCTTGATCATGCCCTTCCAGCTGCATATCCCACCCACTCCCCAACTGTATCAGCCTGTTGTGAAGCTAAACCCTTCATGTCCACAAAGACACTGTGCTTTATCTCCTGAAGTATCACCACCTCGCTTGCCTCTCCTGCTAAAACAGAACCAAGGTGCAACAAATTGTATAATCCCAGCCTCAGAAAATTTACATCACAGAAGAGATTTTGATTCCTGTTTGGAGATCGATGGGAGTGTCAGCTTTCTGATTTAATGATGAACAGTTCACAGTCGGGTGGAACAACACACCCACGTTCCTTACGTTAAATAAAACAGGGTGAGTCCTGAAGAACTTAATGAAGGTGGGACCCAACTTGGCCAGAACTTCAAATGCATTATGAGAAAAGGAAAGACTATGACAAAGGGGTTCAGCTTCTGTTGGGATTGCAAGTGTCTCTCATGAGCTCTGAAACAGCTTGTGAAAGGGAAGGTATGCCATGTTATCTCCCCCCGAACTGTACGATTTGGCAACGAGTAGCACAAAGAGCTCTGATCCTGGCTGCAGCATATGAGCACTGTTGAACTACAAACTGTTGAATCACTGTCTGCAAATCAAAACATAAAGCAAACAGTTACTTGGAATAAAGGTGTGTACTGTTGGTACTGGGCTTTTCTAAATTAGTCTGCCGCGTTGTTTGCTGATCAGAAGCTGATCCATGCAGTAGATGAACATCACTATTATTATTTCAGAAGAACTAGAGACTACAGCCTCGTAACTGCCCCCAGAAAGGGCAACCACTGCCCCAAGGAGCCTACAGTTCAAGAAATGACACATAGAAATCGACACACAAGCTTTCCGGTACCTTGCAAATACTGAGCCTTAAAGAAATAAAAGGACACCACAGTGACGCTTGCAGTCGTAGTGCAATCCCCAAATTTCACTCCAACATATTCAGCTTGTGGCTGCTAGGAAGAAACTTTCTTATGAAGCTAATGAGCAGTAGATCTCTCGTATAAAATTGCTTACTTCCCCCAGATTCTGCAAAATGCTTCATCACTGGATGCTTAATTTTAGTAACTGACTACTCCTATTGGCATCAATGGTGTTAACCAAAACAACCTATTTCTTTTAAGTGCTGTGCTAATTAGGGCCTAATTGCCTAGTTCTAAACGATCTCAAAAGACAAAGACACCAAACCCATGTCTCCATCTCAACTGCATTCCTATGACATCAGATAATGGTTTTCTAAGAACCAAGCCAGACACCAACCGAAGAAAAATTTGGCCCAAGAATATTTTTTCCTGAACAAAACCACTTCCTTCTTAGAAAACCAAGCACTGAAGGAATCTTACCAGGCCAGAAGAATTCATGGCACATAGAGTTTATAGTGGGGATGTGATTAGGGCGAACGTAGCAGTAATCAACGGGTGCTTCTGGCTCAGCCTTCCAGTTGAGATCATTCTTGTGTGGATACGCCCGGATTTCGGCCAGCAGCCTGAGTTTTGGGGGCTTTGTCTCATAATCTCGCCTGCCAGTAACATGAAAAGCAAACACAAAAGGCAAGTGAGCAACAATAACTGCCACTGCAGCTGAATGGGTACTGCCCATGAAATATTTTCTGACATGCTCAACTTGGAATAAAAAAAAATAACCTCCTCTTCTATTCATGCGGCAAAGCAGCACCCAGCTCAGCAAAAACACCCTTGTGTCAGAGGCCAGGACACTTCCCAGATTTGCAGCATGCCAAGCCAGCCTCTCCTTACAGCAGAAGCAAGGTAATCACGGTTCTGACCCAACAGCAGCTGCAACTTGCACCGAATGACTATGGTGATTCCCTCTCTGTCCTGACCTCTCCTGGAGATTCCCCCTCCCAATGCAGAGCCAGTTTAACCATTCAACTAAAAACACTATTCTTTCAGGGTTACCATAGTATACTGGGTTGTACTTCAAGAATGAGTGAGGAGCACTGCCCAAGAAAGGTGTCCTCTCCATGGGCTGTCAGTTCACAAGCCAAGAGCAAATTCAACCTCTGACCAGCTGTACCTGATGTAAGGTTTCAGGACACGGGATGTATAAGGACTGACAATACTGTGGTCTGCCAGCAGGTCTTCCGAGCCTACCAGTCGATACAGAAACTTCGTTGTCTGGTGTCGATATCCCTTCATGGCTGGCAACATTGTCTATATGCACAAAGAATGCAGAACAATTCAGGAAGATTAGTTGATGACTTAACACAGGGGAACCATATCAACAGAGGGAGCATAAGAGCCTTTAATTTGACAGTATGGACTGGACCCACAGCATGATGGTCCCACCTCAGAGGACTCTGCTGTGCACAGTCAGATGTAGTGCCCAAACCTATCAGCTGCACACATTTCCCAGAAAAGCACTCCAAGTGATCTACCTCATACATAGCACGAAAGAGCAAACCCCTATTTGGGTACGTCCAGGCCTCCACCACCAGTGCTTGGGCAGGGCTGGAGTACAAATACACAGACGTTTGCGGTGCTGACACTGATAGACAGCTATACTGTACAAGCATGTCCCAAGAAGAAAGACGCTTGTGAAAGCACTGGTGGGGACACAGCCCCAAGTCAAAATGAGTCTTGTTCATATAATCCTTTTCACTTTGGGAGTCAGATAACCTCAACGTGACACTGCTGCCTGCAGCAAAAGCTCTAAAAATAACCAGTGCCAAAAGCTCAGTTAGATTTGGAAATGCTCACCTGGTATCTGTCCAAGATCCTGAAGTCCTGGCTAGTAGTTCTGTATGTCGCTTGTCCTGCTGGTGACCTGGAAACACCTCCTTCTCTGGCCCCGTAAATCCCATCAACCAAGAGCAACGCAGCATTCACAACTTGGTCCAAGTCAAAGAGTGGCAGTCCTCTTTCCCTCTTGGCCTGCCTGACTATCAGCTTGCGCCTCAGTCTCCGGGCCTCTGGGGTCATGCTCATGGCATTGGGACAGGCTTCCAGTCTCTTCAGCAGCAGCCTTTCCTCATAGATACTAACGGAGCTATGCTTGGGAGCTCTGGGTTTAGCATCCTTCTCCATCTGTGGCTTCCTCTTGTCTCGCCCCCTCACCTGCAGTGATGCGTTTGACTCTTCAGGATCTTCACTATCACCTTCCATCCTTTCTGTTTTTTCTTCTTCACTCTCCACCTCTTGCTTGATCTGCTCAGCTGTCTTCACTTTTTTTCTACTTGCTATCACAGTGCCAGAACCGGCTGTCCCACTGGGAGGGGGCACATACTCTATTCCTGGGTCTATGACTCCATCCCCTTCCATCTCCTCATCATCTGTTCAACAGATCAAAATAATCCAGGAAAAAAAAATGTAAACATCAAAGCCCCATTTCAAAAAGGGTTGTCACAGGACTTTTCTGCTAAGGACAAATAATGCAGGTTTACCCAACACACTCCATTTTGCTATGTACTTCTGGACCTCCTGATTTTGGACAGGAGACACCATAAGGAGACCAATTTCAGGACACAGAATCAATCCTCCTGCAGTTTTGCCTCTGAAACCAAAGCACTCCTGAGCTGCAAGCTCATGCTTTTTGACAAATGTTAAATTGTCAAAAATTCCTGAAGGCTGGGGATCAAATGGTCAAGCTGGTAAGCTATATCTTCAGCCAGCATACCCTGGAGAAGTTCTGTTTAATCGAAGGGAACAATTAGGAGTCACACAAGCACAGAATTTGTCCCTTTACAGAACCTGACTATGCTTCTTTCCATCAAGAAGTACTTTATTCTTACTTTCCCAAATAGATTAAGGTCTGGTTCCTTAAGGGACTAACAGCATTCAGCCTGCGTCACTGCTTTGCAACCTGGCTGAAATTTAGCATTTGTTAATCGGGATGTCCAAACTTACAAAGCTACTGGAACATTACCACTGGAACATTACCACAAGAATAAAATTTCATTTAAAAACATTTGAGACAAAATTAGAGTTGCTATCTAACAGTGTAATCTGTGTTGCAGTGAAATGCTTACGCTGAGTGGTGCAACAGTTGCTAGGTGAAATCTTCTACCCACTGTTTATTCAGGATCACTCAGAAGATGATAATAGTGGTTCCTTCCGGCCTTAGAAGCTGGCAATACAACTATGGAAAACTAATCAAGACTTACATGCAACTAAGACAAACAGAATTTTACCAGTTACTTTCCGTCTTTTCTTGAAAAGATTCGGCAGCTCACTGGAAGTTTGTTTTTTAACATCTTCCTTGATAACCATGTATGGCTTATTATTAAACAAAAAACATGGCATCACTTACCATGGAACAGAGCCTGTGGTGGCATCACATCTGGGATGAGATCTGCTTCTGAAAGAAGGCTGGGAGTAGCTGAATGCGAGGCTGGAGTGCCAGGAGCAGAGAAGTCCAGAGATGGGGAAGGAGAAGGGCTTGTCAGAGGAGTGCGATCTGAAGAGCTTAAGGAGGAGAAGTCAATCACCTCTCCTTTCTCAAGGACAATATCAGGACGACGGCCTCGACTGGTGAATTTAACAGGAGTGGAGGAAGTACTCCGGTCCAGGAAGCCAGCTGCCTCTTTCTGGGCTCTCCGAATATCCTTGGCTTCCTGAGTGCGAGATCTCTTCTCCTTTAGCTCCATGGCTGATTCGACTGGATTGCGGCTTACCCGCTTCCTGAGTCCTTCCACAGTAATGATGGGATCCAGAGGTGGCTTTGAAGCTGCTAAAGAAGTAGTTTGCTTATTCTAACAGCCACTGAGCTCCTGTCATCACTGGATATGTACCATATGCTCAGAATAACACACTTACTACAAATATTAGAAGATGTATTTTCAAAATATACAAGACATTCACTCCAGGACACGCAGCATAAAGACAATGCACAACTAAAACCTCATTAAAGTCCCAATTGTGCTCCTCTGCACAGAACGGAATTTGCATCCTGTGATATAAGATTAAAAGAACCCTCTTCAGGATAAAGAGGAACAGAGAAATCGTAGATTTCAACTAAAAAAAAAAACCTGCACAAATCTCAAAAGCCTTTAAATCAGTTAGCATAATGCAAAAAGGTAATAAAATATAACAGGCTTCTCATACTACAGTATATGCACCATAGCATCCTTTAAGTCAACCATTACAGCAGAGCAAAAGTAAGAAACTGTCCGTGCATACAAACACAAGGTTTTAAGAAAACTTCTCTCATGTCTTCCAGCTCTGGCCCAGCTAGGAACCCACACACCATCAGGCAAAGAGTTACCTTTTGCCTTTAGTGCAGACGCAGACAGCTTCTCTCCTTCAGGTTTCATTGTTGGCGGTTTATTATGAACAAGTTTCCACCATCCTGGTTCTCCAAATTCCTGTGCCCCTGAGCGGAAAAACAAGGGGCTCCCCACAGAGAGACAGCCAGCAACAGTGCTCCACCATGTTGAGGTCTTTTTCCTATGGTGGGAGAGGGGAAAAAAGTGTGAGGTCCCCACTTGCCAGCTCTGCTTTCATCCTGAAGCCTCCTCCCTCTGCCAAGATGGAAAGGGCAGAGTGCTTCTGCTGATGTGGGGGGATGACGTACTCCCTAAACTTACATCCTCAAAGAGGCAAAAGATTAACTGATTTATTTTCAAACAGAGAACCACTCTGAAGGGCAAGCTACAATGTACTGGTGGGCTCTTATGCACAAAGCGCTGCTTACATATGCTCCATAAATGCCATGCAAATGCAGCATGGCGAGACGTAATTTTTCGTTTGTCAATGAGCTGCCATACACCAAGCCTACAGAGGAGTCTACCCTGCCACTGGAAGCCCCAGCTTTCAAATGCCAACATTGCTACCAATTTGATAATACAAGAATGGGAATAGGATCCTAGTGATAGCTGTGTTGACTTGACATTGCAGAGCCATATTCTGTTTCTGAAGATGGTAAGCAGGACTCCGAGTGTACAGGAGGGGAGAGGCGAGGGAAAGGCAGTGATAAACGTGTCACTTCACACAGAAGGAAAGACAAACTTAATTTAAATGCCTGCCTTGACTACTTTGAGATTTCATTTAGCAAGCATACTCCCAGAGCTGTAGGGCAGGATCCCTAAGGCTGAATTCACAAAGGGAGTTGGGATCTGACCGCTCTGCCCTCCATAGCTGCAGCCCTGCCAGGCACTGCAGAGAAGCAGAGTTAGGGGTCTGAGAAATAAATCACCGGGGACAATGGAGCTGCAGGAAGCGGTAAGGTAGCAGTATGTATGCTTGTCCCACAGACACATGCATACAACATAAAATTGAGCCCTATCTCTGCTTGAGTTTTCTGCCATAAAACCTCTCCTGCAGCATGGGGAAGAGGATCCCTACTAGTCAACATACCAGTCAGCCACACTCACTGAACTATTTTTGAAGCGCATTTTTGGTCACGTGGAGGCAGGGAACTGCATTTAAGCCTTTCACTCTGCAGGGCAGTGTACTCTTACTGGGCATCTGAGCACTTTCTGTTCCTCTAAGGACTGGTCACAGAGGTAATTAAAAAGTCACTTGGGGAGGAAGTGAAAAAAATATTTAAAAATTGCTCCTGTAGCCAGTAACTGAGGTACTCCTGTGGCTACTGGAGAATCAGGTTCATGGTGTAGAGTCTAAATCCTTATTTGCACAGGATCTTGGGATTCATTCCTGCCTTTGCAGACCTTCACTGGCAAAAACTTCGGTGCTCACACCAGGCTTGGCAGAGCAGGTATTCACTACTGTCTGAGTGTGGCAATTATACACCTTGGGGTACTGACCCTCAAATGTGGGGGATTAAACTCAAGTGCCCAGATTGGAGTTTTACAGTAATTCTGGATAAGCTGTACTTTAATATGCCAAGGAAGTAAAGCATGACACGCCTTGAACTGCTACACATATGGTTCAGCTGTTCCTGCACCATCAGGGGCTTGTCCAGGCAAGTGGGGAGACCAGTAATCACTTCATCTGAATTTAATCAGAGCAAGGAGTGCCCTCTTCCCAGGGCAGGTCTCAAAAGGCAGCAGCAAACCCTGGGAGGTGATGGCTGCCCCGGCGAGGGACAATGGGCCATCAGCTGCCTTCCTGTCAGGGTCCCTGTGGTTTCCAGAGGGGACAAATACTAACATTTCTGAGAACAGAGCGAAGAGGCACAGACAAGCAATGAAAGCAAAGCCAAGAGTGAATCTGGTTAGGGAGAAAGGCCAGATCTTACAACAGAGAAATCCCTGGGGAGGAAAAGCAGCTGTGAACTCAAACAAATCTACAACTTCGGAGGTTTGCTCAGTTCCTTTCCTACCTTGGTAGCACATGCATTAACAGTGAGGCTTGGGTTTGATAGCTTCAGCGCGCTCAGAAAAAATGTGCTATTCGTTTATACAGCACACAGCTCATCACACCATGAAGGCTGCCCTTTACGAGAAGAGTTCTTACCCTGACACCTTTCTTCACACACAATGAAAAACATTTCAGTGGTTTGTAAAGCCTGCTACGTAAAAGCTACTTTATTAAGATCCAAAACAAACTAACAGACATGGCACAATTTTCCTTTTTGGAGAACTGGGTCCATTCCAGCTTTATAGCCAAGTAACATGGTTATTTGCTGGAATTTTTTTTTTTTTTCTTTAAAGTCCAGTGACTTAAGGACTATCCCATCCATTGTGTATATTTAGAAACGCCTTGCAGGTTCATACGCTACCTACAGGAAGATAAGAAGTAACCCCGAATATATGCATTTACACTGCTTTTGTGTGACGTTCTTGGGGTTGTTTTTCCCCACTAAGAAATGCTTATTCTTTTCAAAAGTACTCCTCATGCCAGCATTCATGTTCTCAATATTAAATCCTCCAATTTTCCAAGGCTCAACAGAGACATTACCAAATTAATCAGGATTCTTGTCCATTTATATAACAGATTTTAATTCCTTTGGCTCACCAACCAGACCTTCAGGGAAACATCACGTCTTTACCTGTTCCCTAATAAAAAAGTCCAGTGTTTCTCAATAAAAGCACAAATATCTTCTTTCCATCTGAAGTACCCCTGACGGCCTGTCCCTTCCAGAGACAAATTGTACATTGCCAGCATGACAACCTGGAACAGAAAATGTTGGATACAAGTGAATCTTTTCTGTTTCATCTGATGAACTGCCCCAAACAACCACCACCGACACAGAAATCTGTGCTCCCTCATAAATATCTTATTTTTGCAACATCTCATAGGCAACTTCTGCAATCCATCTTCTTCCTGCTTTCATACTGCCCATTCTCGTCTTTCTATTGTTAGATGCACATTCTCCCAGAGATTTCTCTGTCCCAGGGGTATAACAAGCTGCCTAGTTATGCAGGTTTATGCTGAGATACAAGCTTTTACAGTGGTTGTATAAATGAATTCTATCACAACTGGGATCTGAATGTAGTATGGAGGTAGGCAGTCTTTCAAAAAAAAAAAGGCCGCAAGTAATCCCACTATCTAATCCATCAGAAATGAAGTGACAACCATGTTTCTAGATAGTTACTGTCACATTTCAAAATCAACAGACTGTAAACTCTCTATAAAATTACATGATATCTACTAATTGTTCTGGACACGCAAGAATTAAGTTTGTCTCCAGGTCATCTTCATTAAAGACAATCCTTTTACAGCTCATTCACATGCTTCACAACCAAATTCACTCTGACCTATTACATGCCTAAACTAAAGGGTAGGTTTGAAAAATATCATACCTCTTTTTAAGTAAATCCTAGGTGACCAACTGTTAATTACATTTACCCAATTTATTTGAATAAAACTAGAGTCATACAGCTGGGCTGGGACCATCTTTCAACAATCACACAGCCTCGGCTGGATACCACTTCCAACAGGGACTCATTCTTCCCTGTCAGAGAAGTTTGAAATCTATTTTTAATAGGGAGATGGGTCTCCTTGCAGTGGGTTGTAACCTTTTGGAATGCATTGCTGAAGATGTCAAAATGAGGAAATACAGACAGATGTCCCACGTGCCCTATTTCTGCCTCGCAACCCCTCTCAGTTTGATAACCATTTATCTAGGATTTTGTGGGGTTTTTTAAGTCAGGTGGGACAGGGTCTCAGGACTTCAGAAACAATTCTCCTTTCAACTGGCTAAAGACAAGGATCTGCTGAGAACACACACTCTGAAAAAAATCCAGAACTCACTGTCCCCATTTTTCCTACTTCAGATAAGCCTAGGGAGATAGCCTCTTCACTAGTCAACGTTCTTCCCCACCTGTTTTGATTTTGCCTTTTTCTTTGCTACTCTTAAGACACCTGGGTGTAATGCTAGCAGCCTTTGCTCTCCAGATCTGTAACTTGCTGAAACTGCCAGTCTGCTAGCACAGACTGCTACGCCAACTTTTCCCCCTGCACAGTCCTGCACTGGACACCGTGAGAAAGCACTGGAGGAGTTACGACTGATGTTTTAAATGATCTGTTATGAGACAGTACACTACTACTGTCCCAAAGGATGCAAATGGATGTCTTGCACATACTGCCTGATGCTCAGCATGTGAAAACACTTAATGCTGAGCAGTAGCTACTGCTTGATCAAATTCATCTTATGCAGAGACAGCCAGCACTGCCTGCTGCCCCTCCAGCACCCTGCTTAGAGCAAGATGATGTGCATCAGTTTACCCATATGGTGGCTGCTGTATAATTATTTTGATTGCTCAGGTGTGCAAGTGACAGAAATAGCAAATTCCAGCAAGAACTATTGCTAGTGAGTAAGCAGCCAGGCTAGAGCTTTGCGTTTAGGGAGCTGGCAAGCCTTCTGTTTATATGTTGCCACCTCACTAGTTTTACAATTTGCTCATATACACAAAAAACTGTTCATGCCTCACAGCCAAGCTGCATTCATTTTGCTTTTCCAAACCTGCCTGAAGCCATGAATTCATGAGCAACATAAGGAGAAGGGAAAAAAAAAAACCAAAAAGGAATGTGGTTTGTATGATTATCTTCCAATTTACCTGCCAAATGCCCAAGTTCTAATATGCAGGCAACCCTTCGCTAATTAATTTCTGAAGTTCATGCATGTTTGTTACCTATACTTGATGCTCCTTTTCTAGGTAGCACACACACAACAAACAACAATTTTAGAAAGTCCTGTAGTCGTTCTGCCGGCACTTACTTGTTGCCATGTTAATCTCAGCCGTTCAAATTGCTCCTTCCCATCTTCTGAGCAATCAGAGCAAGTAAATCTGAAAAAGTTATCTCCTTTGAGGTAGCTGAGCTGTTCTCTCAGTTGACCTGAAATTAATAGGGAAAAAATCAATTTCTTGGACCTTTTATAGGAAAAAATACTGCAAAGGAGATTTGGATTCCCAATGACATGAGTCACAAAAGTAGTTTTTGCCTTTTTCCCAGAGTCCAGAGACCTAGACAGTTCCCAGGAAGTGTCAGAACTTGCAGCGATGGAAGGTGCAGATTCATTTCACAGTTGCAGCAGCCAGCAGTGACCAACTGCAAAGCACAGGCATAAAAACGGGGTGTTCTACTTAACATTTGAATGCAGGTACAAAGCCAAGGATTTCCTTGTTTCTGCTGCATTTCTCATTCCTTCTTGCTTCCCCAGGATAACCTATGTACTTCAATAAATAACTGTTTTCCCATTCTAGTTAAAAAAGCTGACCTGTAAAAAAACAAGGTATGCTACTGCAAAGGCTATCAAAATACACAAGCTTTCTCTTCCATGTCATCTTTCCACTCACTGCTACATGTCTTTACAGCTTGCTCTTTCCCTGTCTGCAAACTGTTAACTGAAGTAAGGTTGTTACTCTTTTTTTGCAGCAGCAGCCTCCAGGATGCACTGCAGCAGACACGGTGCAAAGCTTTAGCGTATTTATTTCTCCTGTCAGGGGAAGATCTTCTTTCCTTGAGACTGAGAGCCAAAAGAACAGTCCAACATTATCAGGAAAAACTTTTTTCTTGACTGCAGTTGATGAATTAGGTTCCCATCAGCAAAGCACTTCAGTATACGCTTTGCTGTGTAAAGCTAACCCTCCATAAAAGTTGGTCTCTTCTGCTGAGATAGAGCCACCTGTAAAATCCCATGCATCCAAAATTACAGGCTCTAATTCTATGTTTCTGTAGCAGAGAAAAAACCTAACATATGAATCAGGACTTCTAAACTTACCAGGGGCTAATTTACACAAATATGAAAAATACAAAAATAAGATCATAAGACAGGGAAACAGTTAAGATTACAGCATTTCTGAAAATTCACACCTGTAAGGTGTTTCTCTAAAAGTATGACATCTTTTACTCCATAACGACACCAGATCAAGCATTTGCAATACACGGATGCTCTGCTTCCGTAGTGAATTGCAGAATCTAACTATTAAAGTTGCACCTATGTCTGATGGGGAAACCCCTCCACACTTAGTAGATTAACAGAATTTCTAGATGGCAATTCAATGTAAAAAATGATCTGAGCTCGTCGGTGACTTCCACAAGTGACAACTGATACCTGTATGACTGAACAATTAGCAAAGAGAACAGTATTTCCCTTTTCCACCTCATTTACTTTGCACATTTGTATCTAGTTTCTGTTGCTCTGTGATTGGCTTTTTCTGCTCTTTGGATTTGTTCCACAGCAACGAGAGAGAGGAACATCTTTGTAAAATAAAACCAATCGAATGTTAAGTCAAGTGCTCTAAGATGAGATATCTCACACTACCTTTAATTCTGCTCCATTTAAAAGAAATACTAAGACATTTCAAGTTAATATGTCCCTTTAACTGCATACTACCTTAATAGTACCATGCTGGTTCCATTACATTAACATCAAAACACTAACACGCCTTGAGAAGAGATTTCTACACTAACTTTTGGCAAATTCTAGGATAGCAGAAAGGGCAGCTCTGACATATCTGCAAGGCAGGTGTCACCTGAAGAGTTCACTATTTCCAGCCACAAACAAATGAAAACAAAACCAAAAACCTCACATTAAACAAAACAAAACAAGAAACAACCAGTGCTTAGCAATATCTAGCTTTTGGAAATAGTAATAGATCCAATAATCCAGAATTTAGAAAGTAAAGTCTAGTCTGTTACGTTGCAAACAGCAGTAGCTGAGGGCTCAAGTTCTGCAGCTTGCTCCAAATGCCTTCCAAAGCTAGCTGCTGCAGGCTGGACACACTTCTGTGAAAGCTAAATTAAGTTCACATTATCAGGAAACCATTAAGGTTGAGATTGAGCCATATGCTCCATAGATGTCACAAACTGACCAAGAAAAAAAAAAGAAAATGCAACACTATCCCAAAGCCCTCTTCCTTCACAGGAAGAGCTTTACGGCAAGGGCCATTATCTGAGTGAGCAGAGAGGCCAAGCAGAGACCTCACCAAAGTCCGCTAAACACACCAGCAGCAAGACTCGGGAGGGTGTGCGTGTTTCTGAAGTCATACCCTTGCTCTCTAGTAATTAAAGAAGATAGTCCCATTTCTTTACAGGGAACGCCAGCTTTGGACACCCATACAGTTCACGGATCGAAGTCCCTAATGCACACTGCTGGCATCAGGCTGTGCGCCTCCATGCAATGCCAACACAGCCTTTCTCCTCCAACACAGGATGGGATACAGCTAAACGAGAGCAGCTCCATAGAACTGGTACGCAGGACAGCATAATCACCTTGCAAACAACAACCACAGCAATGCAAGCAAGACACAACACAACTGGCAGGCTTACTTGCTGGAATCCACTTCTGGCACTTCTCACAGTAATAGGACATCTCCTCCATCCAGGACGCGTCACCTTCGTCGCTGTTCAGAGAGTCCCCGCTCTGGTCGTGCGATAAATCCACTGAAGCCTGGTCCTCAGACTCGACAATCAGGAGGGTCTCCCCTTCCACCTCACCTTCCTCCAGGCCCTCTGAAGTGGAGGTCCTGGTGGCTTCGTCATCGTGGCGGCTCAGCAGCCCACTCATGTGAACGTTATTAGCCATCCTAGATGGTGTTTGCAGAACAAGGAGCTATTCCTCCCCACATTGACGAGTCCATCCACGCTGGATGTGCTGGCCAAGTCTCCGCAGTGACAGAGGAAATGTTTTTTGTCTGCCCTATAGCTTTTGGGACTGAATTATAACCTATACAAAAGAAATAGTCTTTCACAGATCACCTCAGTGTGCTGAAACACTTTCAAGTAGTTAGACACCTATGATCTCCAAATGTCTTTAATCAAATCTCTTTAACCAAACGTCTCAGGACTGTGCCTAGGACTGCTGGGACCCTTTTTCCATTAGCGCCTCGTCTCTTTCTTCCATAAGCTGCTTTGTCAAAGCAATCTGCTGTTCTAGCAGGCGAATATTCTCCTTCTTCTGATTTTGACGCTCAAGATCTCTCAGAACTCCACTGTGCAGCCTCTGAAAACACAAGGCACAGGGTTTAGCACAGCCTGTTGCATGCTGAATGTGATTAACCCCCACCCATGCTGTAATCCCTCCAGCAGGGCTGTTCACCATGTTTACCAGTCCTCTGCCACCGCCTGTAGCCACAGGCACTTAACATTGCTTAAACCTAAAACTACAGGAGCTGATATCCAATATTGATAAGCTAATGGTCCTACACCAGAAAGTCCTTTATTTGTACTCACCTCAGATGGGTGGGTTTACTAAGCAGTAAAGCTATTGATCAAATAAATCCTATGCACCAGTAATTTCCATGCCCACGCAGGACAGACACGATCTATAAAATCCTGTTATCTCTGCCCTAAATCTTTATCAAATTGAACTAATCTCCCCAAAACTTCTCCTCTGCTTGGAGAGAATTTGGTGGCAAACTGGAAATTATTTTAAGAAAAACTGCCTCATGCCTTCATCTGCTTCTTTCTGCTCATGTCGTACTCTTACAAAAATAACTTGTAAACTGCAAGGCTGATAAAAGTCCCGCAGACTGTTCATGCCAAGCTCTTGAAAAAGCAAGGCACTTCTTTCAAAAAATATCCCCTTTACCTAAAATGTTCATTATAAATAACATGTGCAACACAGATCAGCAGTTTTCCAACTGGTGCGTAAGCCCTCCAATGGGCGTAAAAGGCAAAGAAAATCCCAGCTGCTCTTTGTTTCCTCCATATGCTTCTCTCTCTCTCTGCTACCTGTAAGGTTTTTTTCACTCTGATAATTAGGTGAAACGTTTGTTTAACCTTTATCCCTCACCAGGGGAATGCAAAATAAGTGAAACCAAAACCGGTGACATGGGTTGGGGTGGGGAAAAGGATGGCAGGGACTAGCTGGGAACCAGCTGCTCTACTCCAGATGTGCACCTCTGGGGACAGGTGAGGCAGCAGAGGTACGTCAGCAGAGGGGTGACGAGATCAGACATGGGAGGGATGGAGGAGCCGGCAAGGCTGACACTAGCTCTGCAAGGAAATGGGGACCACGTGAAGTGTTTGCTCAGTTGTGCAAGTGACATACGGCTGAGATACAGTTCCCTGGCAACTTCAACTGACCAAAGCCGGTGCTGGAGCCATCCTTTCAGCCCTGTGCTCCCCGCACTGCTCGTCGCACCGCAGGGTCAGACAGTTTAGCCAGCAGAAAATAACTCTTTTTTTTTTCCCCTTCACAAAGCAAGTCATACTCTGCTGATTTAACTCCCTGAGCTGGCCAACCAAGGCAAGTGCCAGCACCAAGGGGAACACAGGATGCCCAGTCCACTGTGGTGGTTTGGCTTGAACTCCCCAGGCATGTGATATGCTTTTACATATTCAGACACTTACTAGATTTCAAAGCAATAGTCATAAGCTTATCAGAAAATGTGATACACGAGGACAGAAATATTATAAATCAGTAAAAACATGAAACAATTGTTGAGCCAACCCTGGCTCCCATCTAAATCAAGCTGTGTGATCGCACTTGCGTTTTAGCCCAACTGAAGATGGGAATCTTTAAGTTTAGCTAAAGCATTATCCACCTGCCTCATTTACCAACTCATCCTCAGCTTGGCTGCAGGAATGAGAAAGTTTCACAGGTATCAAGGTAAGCCACTGGATCCTGGAGATATGAATAAACTATTTAGCCTAATGGCAAAAAGAGATGAATAATTTATTGGACCTGTTTCAACGATGCCAAAATACTCCTGCAAATAATTTGTTTGAAAGCTGACCCTGAAGGAATTTTAGAAGATGTTTGTGATTATTATTTGAGAAGTTCTCACAGGGTTTTATTCCTCATCTAGAACACCAATAACTGCACATTGCAAAGGAAATTAATTCTCCCGTCAAGATTAAAATAGAAAGATTTTGTATAAGAAATATTCTATCTTGTTAAGAAAATGCACAGACACATATGTCAGCCAATAATCAAAGCTCTCTCTGGAAATTAATCTAATAAAACCAGTTCCTTCCCTTCAGCTTCCATCAACTGAACTCAGGTTACAAACTGGTAATCACTAAAGATGAAGTCCATAAACTCCATATTTCATTACTATTAGTTAATAAAGAAAAGATGTGAGGAGATACAATGTAATTGAACGATTACATCAAGAATATAATTATTTTTCCTTCACAAAACACAGCTATTCTGCAGTCTTTCACATGGTGAATGCACCTTCCTCCATTCTCAGAAGTCACGCCTGCTTGTCTTCTGCATCAGTTTAGATAAACATGCGCAAGCTCAAATCACGCTGTCTGGCATATCAATTTCTAAAAGTCAAAAAAGTTAATTAAACTGCATAAAGATAAACTTGAAATAATCCCTAGACCACAACTACAGAATATCCACATTACTTATTTCTGTTACATTATCTAAATAACTGGGTCCCTTAAACCTGAGCCGTTATTCCCTGACTTGAAGGTGAAGAATTATGAAGAGAAAATCTCAGATTTCATTTATAAAAGATAAGCTTAGAGCCTTAGCGCTTCTGAATAGCGATTTGAAATTAAGTTAAACTGATTGCTGGAAAAAAAAGAATTGAGCATTTTGGCTTCACTTCTGTAGCAGCAGCATCTTGAGGAATGCTAATATCCCTGCAAACATATACAGATTAGCATCAAGTGCAGCTTTTGAGGAGATCGCTTCTAATTCTAGAGGACTGGTTTGCAAACCCATCTCCATATGTACAGGTCAGGCACTTCTGACGTCATGAGCTCCCTATGCAGAGTTCACAGGCTGTGTAACACCACGCCGAAGGACAGCAAGTAATAGGCACCGGATCTGTCCCCCAAAAGCTTTTGTCGCTCACCAACTGGATCCTTTGACTCCTCCATCTCTAGGACACTAGGCAAAACTGCCTATCTGCTGGCAGCCTGGCGGCAGTGACACTGATATCCTCCACAGCAGTGGCTGCTTCCAGCTGTGGAACAGTAAGTTAAAACAGACCCAGAGGGAGAAAGCTGCCCACCATTGTCTCATTTGGGAAACCTGGGGTCTTCCCAGGCAGAAGCTTGCAGTGGCCAGCTTGGGTCTGACAACTGAAGCAATTTAACGTTACTTTGCAAACCAAGCAACAGCTACAGCATAGAGCAACAGGAACAGGCACAGGGCAGCAACTCCCTGTTTTCTTCCTGGTATCATTAGAAATATATAAAGCAACCAGAGAGCATTAACCGTATCAACTCATTGGCTGGTCCACCACTCCTTTTCCTAGAGACTTATTTCACGTGCTGGTACACCGTAAACTTGCAGTTGTGGACTTAACATACCTGTGTTTTGCACATGAGTTACAATGGGGTCTCTACATGCCAGGGGCCCGCTGTCTTGCTCAGTGCTCAGCATGGATCCTGACCAGGTACTCAGTGTTTAGTTTCACATTCCTCATTCAGCCTGTTGCCCGAGGCGTTACTTACTTAGTAATGCACAGATCCCGCTCTTATGGTGTCATTACTCATTTACCCGTAGACTGTTTTATGCCTGTTACCCCTATGGAATATGAATGTTGATGTATTTTCACAGCCTCTCTATGGCATGAAAGAGAGATATTAGCCAAAGATTAAGGTCAAAAACATCCATTCAGTTTAGGTGTCTCACTGAAACACCCAAGGGTGATTTTTTTTCAGAGCAGGTGTTGTCCTGCAGCACATGCTCAAAGTACAGCTCCCATTTATTTCAGCTGGTTTGAGAGTATTTAGCACATAGTCCTGCCAGACCTTCGGTGGTTCAAGGCAGGGCACACTGAATTAGCTATCAACCACCTACAAAACCCCTGAGCTTAAGTGATCTACCAAGCATATATGTCAGCTCTGGCAAATGCAGAGCCATTACCCATCGCCACTCCAAGAGACCAGCCTTATTCTTGCTACTGCCTGTTCATTCAGCATGTTTTCCAACTTCTGCAGCAAGTTAACCCGCCTCTTTCCTTACCCAGATGAGTCTCATCCTCCAAGATCCATCATTCTCAAGCAATGACAATCTCTTGAGGGGGAAAAAAGTGTAAATGTGTAACTACAGACTGCATTGTAAAGCCCGTGCAACAGGCAACTGAGCTGGGGTATGGCCTAGCAACTTGAACTCTGGTGTTTTGTAACTACTGATTGCTTCAGACCTTTTAACAGCAGTTATTTAACACAGGCTGTTTTGCGTGCATTTTCTAGTTCTTTTTGTAAGTGAGAGAGGGAAAAATCAGATGGCTGCCCTCAAGTCAATACCCCTCTGGCTCATCAGCAGCGTCTAAACCTGCACACTCATTGCCCAAACTTCTCTCACACACAACATATCCATTCTGTAATCACGTGACTTTTAGTCCCGGGCAGGATTTCTTTGTGTAGGTACTCACCATCGTCTGACCTGACACTTTTGGCTGTGGGGCTCTCCTGCATGCAGGATGCCTGCCAGGAATTACCTGATTTTTGTAAACGTAGCACTGGAAACTTCCCTGTTAATTACCGCACAGTATTTCTGTTAGCTCTCGCTCTGCCTGCCCCGTCAGAACAAGAAGGGAGCCGGGGCTGGCTGCACGGCGCAGAAAAGCACCGTTTGCCCTGCAGCAGGAGGCACCTGCGAAGCCCAGGAGCAGCAGAGCAGACGGACAAGGCAGAGGGACGAGCACCGGCCGGGCACGCTGCCACGGTGGCGCCCTCGGGCCTCGAGGGTGCAGGGCAACGCCTTCCCCGCGTCGCAGCGCCTGCAGCTGCTGGGGACGACAGAGAAACCGCCCGCCCCGAGCGCGCCCCGCCTCAGCCCGGAGCTCCCAGGCGCCGCCCGCCCCCGCAGGCGTTGGCACGGGACGGGGTAAAGGAGCGGGTGTCGGTGTGCGGGCGCGAAAAGCGACGGGTGCCAAGGCGGGAAACCGCGGGGACGGACAGAGAAACGTCGGTGGCAGGGCCCGGGCGGGGAAGGGCTGTGCAGGCGCGGCTCTGGCCTCCGGGGCTCCGGGCTGGCTGCACCCGAGCGCCCGCAGCCCTCAGCTCCAGGCAGGAGCTCGGAAGGTGTCACGACGCCGGCGGCCCGGCGCTCGGCGGCTGGCAGCGGCGGGGAGGG
>VZSC01005261.1:73661-99086 GCA_013398225.1 Steatornis caripensis | reverse complement strand
TCCTGCACCTGGGTAGGGGCAATCCCCAAAATCAGTGCAGACTGGGAGATAAATGGATTGAGAAAAGCCCTGCAGAGAAGGACTTGTGGGTATTGTTGAATGAAAAACTGAATATGAGCCAGCAATGTGTACTTGCAGCACAGAAAGCTAATTGTATCCTGGGCTACATCAAAAGAAGCCTTGCCAGCATGGCAAGGGACATGATTCTCCCCCTCTACTCTGTTCTTGTAAGACTCTATCTGGAGTACTGTGTCCAACTCTGCAGTCCCCAGTACAATAAAGACAGGGATCTGTTAGTTCAGGTTGAGCGGAGGGCCATGAAAATGGTTGGAGGGCTGGAACATCTCTCCTGTGAAGAATGGCTGATAGAGTTGGGTTTGCTCAGCCTGGAGAAGTGAAGGTTCCAGGGAGATCTTTATTGTGGACCCCTTCAATATATAAATGAGGCAATAAGAAAGATGGAGAGAGGGTTTTTACTAGGCTTGTAGTGGTAGAACAAAGAGCAACTGTTTTAAACTCTAGGGGGTAGGTTTAGATTAGATATAAGGAAGAAATTNCTTTATTGTGGACCCCTTCAATATATAAATGAGGCAATAAGAAAGATGGAGAGAGGGTTTTTACTAGGCTTGTAGTGGTAGAACAAAGAGCAACTGTTTTAAACTCTAGGGGGTAGGTTTAGATTAGATATAAGGAAGAAATTCATTATGATGAAGGTGGTGAGACACTGGAATAGGTTGCACAGAGTTGTGGATGTCTCATCATCGGAAGTGTTCAAGGTTAGGTTGGACAGGTCTTTGAACAACCTGTCTAGTGAATGACGTACCTGTCTATGGCAGGGAGGCGGGACTAGATGATCTTTGAAGGTCCCTTCCAACCCAAACCGTTCTATGATTCTATTATTCTATGAATGTAAGATTCTCTGATTATCTTAAAAACTAAAAGTTCAATGATTTTTTTTTTTTTGTGATCTGAGAAACAAAAACATTGCCATTATGGATTTTTTTAATTCATTTTTCCATTTGGTTGAGTTCTGTCATAGGTCCCAGCATCTGGAAACTTTAAACTCAAAACCGATTTGCGGTGAGTTATGAGAACATACTAAATAAGGGTAGCAGAAGCTGTATCATACTTCTTGTATGGGAAGACATCATAGATGTTTTCAGTAGCTTTATACTTGTCTATTTTAGGATCTAATCAAGTTAACAATAAGCACGGCCCCCACTCCTCTTGTGGTAACAACAGAGTGGGACTGAGTTGATGTAGGATAGAGTCATTGCAATCCTGTTTTTCACTTCCAGGTTCTGATTCACACGTATTTGTTCCAGGAACTCAGTTATGAACCCTCCTGGAATGACACCAAGGGGCATAAGGCAGTGGCCATGGTGACTACTGAGTTGTCAGGTACTTCAGGGTGAGAGGGGTAGCTTCCAGGCTGTCCTCCCATTACCTGTGCAGCTGTCCCAGACTGGGCAGGTAGTAGAGGGCCAGAAAGATGGGTGAACTGATTCACACTAGCCCTTTTCTTGGCTAGAGCAAACTCTCATCCAGTTGTAGCTTCCACCTACAGAGTTTAATATAAAAAGGCTCTGTTTTGCTCAAGTGTGCTTTGGCTGTGCAAGCTTTTATCTATTTAATTTTCTTTCTCACTACAAGTATTGCCTTATTCGATATGAAATATTCTACATGCATTTTCTTATTACCAGCCCTACAGACTTCCAAACAGTGGAGTATCACACAAATTATAAATCTTATTTGTTCATTACTTTTTAACGTAATAGGCATAATCTACCCTCCTATGGATGTTAATTTTTTGGTCACTGGTTTTGCTGCTGTTTGATAGGCTTCTTGGCCTCCCAAAATATATGAGCAGTTATCCCATCATATCATACTATATATGGTTAGTTTGTTTATTTCTATTGTATATGTTTATAGTCATGTGTAGTAAGATAGTTAATTATTAAACCAATAAAACTGACAGAGCTCTATGTACTAGATTTATCTTCAACTGCCATATTCAGAAGTAAACGTAAGTAAGACTATAATTCATGTTGACTTAAGGGACAAGTAAGTTATTAAAGCCCTTTTGTTGACAGAAAGAAAAATGATCTGCTTCTACTTCATGATATAAATATATACATAAATACATATACATGTTTGGCATTACATGAAGGTCTTAGTATGGTTTTCACTACTGGCTGTTTAGAGCTATACCTGTGATGTGAATCCTTTGGAGTTCTGTGTTGTATTAAGGTTATTGCTCTTTATTTTCATTTCTACAGTTTCTTTGTAAAAAAATTCAGTGTAATTAATCTTATCCCCAGAGACTCTTTGTTCTTTTGGGGAAAAAAATAAGACATATGGGTGACTACAGCAGAACTAGGACATACTTTCAATGATGGGAAAGGGTACAGTAAATAGCTATCAGTGAAATTCTTTGGCTGTGACCACTCTTGGTTTAGCAGTCACATTTCCCTTGTTACATCCTTCTCTGCTATAAGTCACCTGGAGCTCCTACTCTGTATGGGAAAATGACCTCAGACCTCCAGTGCGCTCTCTAAAGCATCTTCCATATGGAGACAGAATCAGTGTGTAGCAGCCTTTGAGATGCACATATTCATTTTTTTTTTCTTTTTTCTGTAGGTGAAGAGACAATGAATGAACAAGTCACTGCCTTACGGTGAGGAAAGAGAAGAAATTTGGCCAAATGCTTATTCTGGCAGGTGGGATTTTAAATGTAATACATCTCATCTGGCTTCTAGAGAGTCATCACTTTAAACGGCATAAGAAGCAGACCCATGTAAAGCTACATCAGAAAGACACAAGGTAAGTTAATGAGAAATGTGATCTAGACCTGTTTCAGGAACTGTCTGTGCTCAAAACCTGATGTTTAGGATGTTAAACCTTCTCTTCAGTGTGTTCTTGATGACTTTCATTACAGTGTTGAAGTGACAAAGAACAGCATAATAATAATGCAAATGACCATCAGCAACAGATGATGTCTAAATCATCTACTTTTGCCAGCCATCCTAATTAATCCTAAATATAGTACCGCTCCAATATGGTACCCTCTTAATGATCTGAGCTACATTCCAAATTTTCACTCAGTCAGACACTTAGTCACAAAATGATCCTGTTAACTGCAAAGCAGCATACTGGAGATAGACGCTGATGAATGATTTAAAAAAAGAAGATAAGATAACCATTTAAAATTATAAAAGTCTGACAATGTATTCAAATTTTAAAAGAAGAAGACTTAAAATGATAAATAAATTAAACATAGGCAGATACGATGAATTTAAAGTCATGAACTTGAAATCAGCTAACTTATGAAGGAACCTCAGTTCCATGTGAACTGCAGCTAATGTTTTATTTCCCCAAGCACATTCGGCACAAATGTCTCATTTTCAATACTGGTGAGTCCCATCAGGATTCCCAAAGTAGATGGGTGAACCACTGGAGTATTTGGGAGCATGCCCAAATCTCACAGGCCTGCTCAGGCTCCCTTCAAAATGTAGAGACCCGACACTTTATTTTAAATCACAGCTTGAAGTGGAAAGAGGAACTCTCGTACCCTCCTGTTGTCTTCCTTGTTTCATGTATTAAAGCAATAAACGACTGTAGCCTAGTGAGCAAACCTGATGAATAGAAGCCTACGTTCACTGTCTGACCCAACCCCAAAACACTGAAACACACTTTTCGGGAGGATTAACTTAGCGGGTACATGGGAGCACTCTGCACTCCTTTCATTCCTTACTGTCATTATGATGGTCATTCAAACTGTCCTGTGCTTTGGAGAGAGGAAGAGAGCAGTTCTCATGCAGGGTGCAAACATGGTACTCCAGCCCACCCAGAGGAAGGAGATGGGCTGAGGGTGCAGGGGACTCAGGCAGCCTTGGCGATGCTGCTGCAGTTGATCCAATTGACTCTCCTCATCCTGGAGGAGGGGGAGTGACAAAATCACAGAGTGAATGAAGTTGGAAGGAACTTCTGGAGGTCATCTGATCCACCACCCCTGCTCAGGTAGGGCCACCTACAGCCCAGGACCACGTCCACTTGGCTTTTGAATATCTCCACAATCTCTATGGGCGACCTGTGCCAGTGTTCCATCACTTTCCCAGTAAAAAGTGTCTCCTGATGTTCAGAGGCAAGCCCCTGTGTTTCAATTTATGCCCATTGCCTCTCTTTCTGTCACTAGGCCCCACTGAAAAGAGCCTGGATCCATCCTCTGCATCCTCCCTTCAGATATTTTATATACTCATTATTATATATATACTATATATACTATACCATATATTTATAGATACATATTATTTTTGTACTCATTATTTAATAAGATCCTCCCTGAGCCTTCTTTAGACTAACAGTCTCACATGTCTCAGCCTTTCCTCACAGGAAAGCTATTCCTATCCCTTCGTTGTCTTTATGGTTGTCTTTATAGGAGAGAGTTTAACCCTCATGATCCCTCAGCTTTATACTGAGTATGACATATATGGGATGGAATACTCCGTTTGGTCTGGCCTGCTCCTCCCCACTGGAGGGTCACAGGCATGACCACTTTTCTGCTCTTTCGTTTCTGGCGCATAAGAAAGTTAGCAGAACCAAGCATCAACCTTGGTTTCCATAAGAGTGAGTATAAGCAAGAGCCCTTCTGCATACCATTCCTGCTGTTGTTCCAGCACTAACTATAAACACCAAGCCTTATCACTGCTAGAAGCAGACACCATCTGAAAAACATGCAGTTAATTTCAGAGAGTGCAATGTCTCAAAAGAGACTTAACTGAAAAGTAAAATTACTAAAAGAAAATTGTTTCTGTTCTAGCTGAAACCAGGACACCCTCCATTGGACTCTCTCCAGTATGTCTATCTCTCTCTTGTACTGGAGCCCAGAACTGGACGCAGTACTCCAGCTGCAGCCTCAGCAGTGCTGAGTAGATGGGAAGGATCACCTCCCTTGACCTGCTGGCAATACTTTGTCTAATGCAGCTCAGTATACCTTTAGCCTTGTTTGTGGCAAGGGCACATGGCTGGCTCATGCTCAAATTCTCACCTTGCCAGCAGTCCTCATGTTACTATAAAGTTTCTTTTTTTCTCTTGACATGTTTCCAAACTGCACACAGTTCCAGGTGTGCCAGGTTGTGTTCAAGTGCTGAGGGCACCAGCAGGCTTTGCAGCCTCACCACCTTCCAGGGGGCTGGCAGCTGGTGTGAAATGTCGTCTCTGTTACAGTGCATCTGTGACCCTGGATCAGGCTGCTGTGAAAACAGCTACATTGTGAGAAAGACCTGTCAGAAGCTCTTCTGGGGCCTCCCCAGCTGGCTTGGGAGATGCTTAGGTCCTTGCCTTTGCTCCCTGGCTGACTTCCCCTTGCTGAACTGGCGCTGGACCTGCCTGGGTATCTGGGCTGTGCTTGACCCTGTCACAGCCAGACCTGCTCTGCTCTTCTTGCTAGGGTACCTTGAGGCTGCATCCCATGTGGATGCTATGCCAGCAATGATCCCAGGTCCCCAAACCCTGCACTAGCTACCCCGCTGATACCTGACTCTAGGTGAGCTCTCTCAAGGCCAGAGAGTGCTACACTCAAGAGAGCCTCTAGGTCTCCTACCTTCTCTCTTCACACCTCTGATGCAGAGGGCAGGGACTGCTGGACCTGCATCATGTTTTACACAGGCATACTTCTGAATGGCTTTGTTGTGCACTGGTCAGATGTTACAACATCTGCTTCAAGTGATCCAAATTCTTTTAGGAAGTAAAATAATGGAATTGAAGAATATTTTACCTATTTTCCTATTTGTTTATTCAATATTTACTGTGATAGTAGTTACTAGTCCTTATGAGAATATTAATATCTGTAAAAATAGTATTTGCAGAGGAGAATGTGCCAAACTCCTGAAATAGTACTACTGAAAGTAACAGATTGCTTGTAAGAATGAACGTGACCTGTCACTTCTAATGAAGTCAAACAGATATTCAACAATCTTGTCTAGATTTCACTTTTCCAGTTGGATTTACTTTATTTTATGTACTTGAACATCTATAATATTAATCTACAATAATTTGGCTACGAACAAAAATGATTCTTTTTTGTTTGGTTTGTTTTGGGGTTTTTTTTCCTATCCTTTGTCATTTCAGCATCCAAAATACTTGACATTTTATCAGAGAAGGAATCAGAGTTTATCAACAGATTTTTTTCTCCTCGTTAAACAGACGGAAAATCTAGACACATTCAGTGTTACTAAGGCAGTCAGACAAAATCAGCCTCTGTCAGTAAAATGGAGCCAACTTGTATACATAACGATTTAAACTTAGGTTTCAGGGTATAGAATCAAAGAGAGATTTATATTTCAGCTTTCAGTATTGTCTCTTCCAGCTGACTATTTAGTGAATGTTTTCTGAAAATTATCCTGCAGTTTATGTTAAAGGAAAAGCAGTATCTGGATAGGTTTTAGACAGAGCCTAGACATGTTCACATGTTGGTTCAAGTCATTCCTTAGCTAAAGTGAAAGACAATTAGGACATACTGGGATTCTTACTGATGTACTAATGTCTTACTAAGTCATTACTCACTTTCTGTAACAAATTCTGAAGCTTCAGACACTTTCACTGAAAAAACTTGCAAGTGTCCCAAGTGGGAACTACCAAGTGAAGTACCAGAATTGTTTTTGCAAAAATGTAGGGTTTGTATCAAAATTTTTTAAGTTAGAAAGGACACATTCCCATTTCAGTTTAAGTTATGTAAACACATTCAGATCTTGACTGGAAATATAAACGAGAATTGCAGCTTTAGATATTTACAGATATCTAAGTATTCTCCAAACAATAGCAGCATCTGCAGCAGTGAAGTACACCTCTGCAGCATTAAATGTAGAAAACTTTCTTTTCATAAAACTTTGTTGGCAATCCTGGAGTATGGATAGATGAAGTGATCAGTTACATAGCTTGGGTACAGGAAAATAGCACTCCTTATTTCTCAGTTTAAAAGATAATGGAACAGTCTTCGTATGCACCATTTTAGTAAAAACAATCCAAACAAACTTCTAATAAGAAATGCCATCAACAAAGTTTAAGTTTGTTACATCTGGTAAGATTTATGCTTAGAGAATACTGTTTGTATCTTGGTAGAATTTTCTACCAAAAAAAAATCAATTTCACGTTAGGAATCATTTAATTAAACACAGTTTTCTATGACTACTAGCTCTTATTTCCAAATGTCATATTCAGAATAAAACACTGAGGACAGAAGGCCCATGCCTACAGAATAATGGATTTTTCATGTATATTCCCAATAACATTTACCAGAAATCAATGTACAGGTTGATTGTGTAGACATTGACAAAAATAAAACATTTTGTTCACACTTCAGTACTCAAAATTATTTCTTCTAAAGATCAAAAGAATTCTGCATTTATTTCTTTTGCTCGTAAGTTTTATTCACAGTTGTATGTTGAAAGGAAAATTAAAATGTAAGGTATATATGCATTGCTGCAAGAAGATTTCTGGATCTGATTAAATTAATTGCTTATGCTAACAGTCAGCTAAAAGGAACATAAATCTAAATTTACAGCTGCTGACACTTGAGTCTTGGTGAGGGATTCAATTTATATATACTCATGCATTTTAGTACCATAAACTCCTTTTATAAAAGACCTCACCAAATAAAAGGCAATTCTTTCTCTCTGACTTAGTAGACAGCCATAACTAACTCCTCATTTCAATAGCACTGGCCATGCCCATGGAAATTACCATACTCAGTACAATAATTGGCTCATGCCAAAAATCTATGTTCCTTTGTGATAACACTTCTTGCAATTAAGCCATGCGATATGACAGG
This sequence comes from Steatornis caripensis, assembly GCA_013398225.1. NCBI lineage: Eukaryota > Metazoa > Chordata > Aves > Caprimulgiformes > Steatornithidae > Steatornis > Steatornis caripensis. Next base: position 91,258 of record VZSC01005261.1, on the reverse strand, counting down.
ATGTGTGTCATCTTGCCTCAGGTGGCCTATTAGGTTTAAAGCTGAAGGCCAAGTGACACAGCCATCTGTGCATTGGTACTGTTTCTATCTGATACCTTCCCCCACGTCTTTACTCCAAGGACTTATCTCAGGTGCCAAATGTCCCTGAATAATACATACATATATATATATATAAAATTAAAAATAAAATTGAAAGGGATATATTAAACTTATTATGGCAATGCTCAGAGGTTGAACAGGCTTGATGTCTACACACAAAGATGCAGTCTTCTTCAACTATGCATAGTTTTAAGGCCTTCAGACCTGAAATACAAACTGTAACATTTAATACATATGTAACACACACAGTAGCATCTGATTAGACATTTCCATAATACGTGCAAGGATGATTACAAATATCAGTGTGCTATTGCACATATTGCAGGACTTGTGTACATATATAAATATAGTTTGGGGTTTTTGATAATCAAACAGAGAAAAAGAATAGATGGATGAGACAGAAGAAATTACTTTTATTTACACTTTTTTTTTACGCATCCTTATTCCCAAAACAAGCCATTGCGTGGAATACATCAAATGCAAGGAAGAATAAACAAAATTCCTCAGGAACAAGCATAAACCACCAATGACTGAATCCCGCTCATCGTTTTGCTCCCAATGAAAATATATTCCCCATGGATGAAAAATGTGTATCATTACTCCAGGAAAGAATGAAAACATGCCACAAGCATCATCCATCCACCCATCCCTGTGCAACTTCTATCTGTCCTGATGACTAAAACATTCAAGTAAATGCTTTTTCACAGAGATTCAAATCTCTTCAGGAGAACGAGGGAATTAAACGTGAATCTCCCCCAGTTTCAGTGAGTATATCAACCGCAGGGCTACTGTACAAAGAAACAAATCTGGCTGTCTCAATGCTGAAAGATGAGACTACCTCTTGATCTTTCACAAGTACAAGTTGCCAAGTAGAAGTTCCCAAGATNAACCACCAATGACTGAATCCCGCTCATCGTTTTGTTCCCAATGAAAATATATTCGCCATGGATGAAAAATGTGTATCATTACTCCAGGAAAGAATGAAAACATGCCACAAGCATCATCCATCCACCCATCCCTGTGCAACTTCTATCTGTCCTGATGACTAAAACATTCAAGTAAATGCTTTTTCACAGAGATTCAAATCTCTTCAGGAGAACGAGGGAATTAAACGTGAATCTCCCCCAGTTTCAGTGAGTATATCAACCGCAGGGTTACTGTACAAAGAAACAAATCTGGCTGTCTCAATGCTGAAAGACGAGACTACCTCTTGATCTTTCACAAGTTGCCAAGTAGAAGTTCCCAAGACCCAGACACTGGGGAAATGCCAAAACTGTTTTTTCATGTGTATTGAACTGTGTCACCCTTTGGCTAAAATTGTGTTCAGCACATCAAGATCTCATTCATGCACCTACTTAGTCTATGAAAAGTCTATATATTTGCCAAGTCATTGGTAAAGGGAAAAAAAATCTACTTTACTGTACAGGTGAACATTTTAAAAGCACTTCGCCTGCTTTCTGTTGTATCTAAGTTATTCTTAGGGTAAGGGAGGCCACCTGATTTTAGGTACACAGGCTTTGGGATCAGTACAATAAACATAGCAGAATCTTTTCTGGGTTTTTGGCCCTTATGATCCAAGGGGAGTTGTAAAATCTGGTGCAGTTCCTTCTAGTTCCCCAAAATTCATTTATCAGACTTCTATAAACAAATTTGTGCTTCTTACCACGAGAAAATATATTTTATTTGTGGAACAGATGTCTTTCTATGTCACAGTTTTGTGGTTTTTTACTACTTTTAGTCTTCTGTTGATCTTCATTCATAGAGTGTTTTATCTGGAAACTGTAGAGTTAGACAGAATAAAAAGGCTTCCAACAGTATATGGTGCAATGCTTATTTAAAAAAAAAAAAATAATCTCTGTAGTCTGTTTTGATTCTGCAGGTTTCAGTCTTCAGCATTGACAAGAACAGTATTTAAACATCTCTTACAACAGAGAGTTGCTCTCATGTATGCTTCCTTGATGTACTTCTCCCCTTTTTTTTCCTGGTAGAAATAGCACCCAATCTCAAGTCAAATTTAATGACAAAATGTCATACATGAAGCCATAAAAACTTAGCCAAAGGGACTCTTTTTTTCCTTGCAAAATGTCAGAAATGAAAGACTGTAGCCTCAAATCTGATTTCTCATTCACACCACCTGTCTCATTCTACTGACAAAAAGTTCCCTGGCTAACAGAAACACCATGAAACTATTTTGTGTGTGCACTGTGGGAATAAAAGACTGATAAAGTCAGATCGAAAGAGCTAATATCATTAACGTTTTATTCAAACTCCAAGGAATATTTTCTGAAGCCCTTGCTGTTTTGTTTGTCGGATAGAAATGTAGTAAGGTACAAAATGTTGCGTGCTACAGTTCCTTCCTTGGCTGCAGATGTCCCCAGGCATCAGAGAACTTGCACTGAAAAGAGCAAATCTGAAGCTGTACTGTTTGCCACTGGAGAGCACAATGTTGCAAATGACCATCTGACTGTTCCCTTTCTCTGCCTTGACCACATACCTCAAACAAGCAACCTGAAAAAGAACAAGACAGATTGTTTTGAAGAGATATACCTTAAGCAAGAGTCTGTAAAAGGAGAGTAAGTCCCCAAAGTCCAGAAGCTGTAAACGAACACATCAGAAGTGAGGGCTGTTTGAAATGAACACCTGACAGGCTCATTAAAGGTGCACCTCTACAGTAGGAAGACAGGAAAACCCCTTTGCCACACAGACCACCAACAACGATCCAGAGAGAACAAAACAGAAGTCCCAGAGAACTTCAGCAATCACAGGAACAATTTAGGGAACAAAGAAAATAAGGACCTGGTGGTGTCATAAATGCTAACAAAAGTACAACGTGTAGGTTGCAGGAGGGTAATAGACTAATGTAGACATAGATAATTTGATTTGAGTAGGGTATACATCCGTCTTAGAGAAAAGGTGAGATAAACCCTAGAACACCTGATATTCCCCTATCCATTCTCTGCATTTATATTGTAACTGCACTTTGTACATTTGGATTTTGGTTTTCACTTGGACTACTCATGTCATAGACAAGTCATATTCTTAGTTCCCACTGCTATGTTGCCAGGACTTCATGGCTACATGTGCAGCAATAGAATAAAGTTTGCCTTTCTTTGCCTCTTTCTCAATACTCTTTTCCCCCTCTCTTTTTTACTGACCGTTAGTGACAATACAGCTTTAAAAATCCAGCTTTATGACTTTCCATACTTCTAACTCTTCAGAAAACATAGCATGCTCATCGTTCTGGACTTGATATTATTTCTATTCTAACACATGTTTTTCTTTTGGGGAAAATAAAAAATGATCTGAACTTAACAGCTTCAGAAAATCAGTTGAAAATTATGAAAAAAAAATAAGCCACATCTTTTCTTCAAAATAGTTTCCAAAGGAATATCTGTCAGTTGAGTTTTGAAAAAGGACATCATAAATTCTGCAGATATACAACTCATAAGATTAGTAGACACAATATTGTAATTTACATTTTCTGAAGGTCCATTAAAATCAAATTAGGGCACAATTCAGTCTTACCTTTCAGTGGTCCTCAATAGCGTTTCTCCACTGACATTTAGGGAGGCATTCATCTCACTTAAATTTAGCTATCATCGTAACTGTTTAAGCTCTTGTACAGCCAAGAAGGGAAGATAAAGGTTGGGAAAAAAAGAAGCAAACATATAAAGGACAACTGTTCTCATCCGAAAAATGTGCATAAAATGGGTGTTATGAATCACGCTCTGACGGGCCTTCTCTCTGTTAATTCTGGCTTATGAATTAGCTATGGACTATTTGCATGTCCTACTGGTCTTTGATACTTTCAGCCAACCAAAAAGAAAAACTGCGCACATACAAACAGGAATGGGAACTTTTTGATGGCCTAATTTGCTATGAATGCTGATAATTTTTAATTGATAGGCTAGGAAGTGAGTGATGTGCGAGTTAGAGCCCATGCATGGGTGAGCAGAGCTTTCTCAGTCATAGTGAAATTCAGTAGGGTGGTGTTGGTAGGCTTACTGTTTGGATGCAGGTAGATCTCTAAAAATGACTTCAAAATTAACTTTAATTATCTGTCCAGTGCTGAAATATCTCAAGAGAGCTAAGAGCAAGTGATATACAGGTGTTAACCGCACAAAATTGCTGTGCAATTGCAGTACAATCTATTACGTTCATTTTCCCTTTCTCAAGGAATGAGAAGGTTGGAAAATGGAAAAATATGACAAATTAACAAGTTTGCTTTTGGAGAGTAGAATGATCTTTAATGCTTCATAGTGCGATAACAAAAAATATCACTAACAACTTACTCCTATAGTACATCTGTCTCTTGATTAACTAAGGAACATTACATTAGAAAGTTTTACTTCATCAGACCTTAATTTTGGCAACAAAACAATTTTATTTGTATGCCTTGTTATTCTGCAGTTTCTCTTTTCTTTCTGTGTTACTTACAGTTCAAGCAGTAAAGGTAAAAGTGATGTATTTGGAAAAATTGAATCTCTGAGTCACTCCAAGATACCAAAGCAAATTAAATGAAAATTGGAAGAGCCAGAATTTTTTTCACATGAGTGAATAGTTTCTTACAGAATAAATACAAGGTTGGTTGAGTGGAAAAAACACTGATTGCCAAAAGACAGGAGAAAAGCTGTTCTATTTTACATATAAATGAAGCAGAGTAAATTAAAAAAAACCCCTGTATTTAAGTCACAGAGACAGATTGAAGTCTTGTTTAAAAAAATACTAAAAACCAAAACCAACAAAACCCTCAAAAGCAACATTTGATCTAATTAACCTGTTCAGTTTGTTACAGTGCAGAATTCTGTAAAAAGATAACTTACTGTGGACCCAATCCAACATCCTCTGAAATCAATTGAAAGATTCCAAGTTTCACTTGTTTTTATCTAAGGCTAATGGTTTTGTTGTTTGACTAAGGCCTTATTCAAACTCTACTAAAGAGAGTAAGAATCTGCTTTATCTTACCGTGTTTTAGATCACATCTAAAATACTGAGGTGATTAAAACAGAAAGAGGAAAAGTTACATTTCTAAATGTCATCTCATAAGCGTTTTATCTGTGATACATATTTCACTCCTACTAGAATGCTTTTTTTTCCCTTTCACATTGATTGAGATCTTATCTCTACACTATTTTATAAGTTTTCATGCTTTGAGCCCCCAACCTTATCAAACACCTGTAGCTAATCACTTACAACATGCTGCCACTTTTCTGGGACCAGTGCATTTGTCTCAGAGCTCTTTTGCTACAGTTGCATGTTTCTTTTGATCCGTAACAGTAACGTTAGGAACATTCAAGTATATCATTGTACTTGTGCAGAGCTGCGTTGTGAAATTGATAGAGCTATGTGCCTCTCTTTTACATTCTTTGCTCTTCTTGTGTTGAGGATGATGTCCTGCTGAGTTTTTGTGATTATCATTATGCTATCAGTGTGCTGTAATTCTGCAGTGATTTGAAAAGTTAGCAATGTAGTAAGTGGTTTAGAGGGAAGAAGAAGGAGGTTGTCCATTATCCCCGAGGCAGAGCATTTCTTTGCTGTCTTTTTTTCTTTTTCTTTCCAAATTTCCACCATGCCACATCCTTTTACATCATGTTTTGCAGAGTTATGATAACTTAAATCAAGTCATATCACATAAAATACAAGCTAATGTGACAAGGCATGAGACAGTAGAATGAAACTTGCCAGTTTTGAGTTATTTTTCTTTCTTTTACATTTCCTCTGCTGCCCCAAAAGAAAGACTGTTCAAAACCATCTTGCCATAGTCTGGGTCCAATGTAAATTTAAACTTTTTACAAATATTGAAAAGTCACTTTTGCCAACTGTTTCAAGCTTCCTCAATAGAATTTTATCCCCTCCCAGATGCTAAGAATCTTGTAAGATATTTACCTTTCATTCAAAAGTACAAATTGAAGATTTAAACTTCCAGTTTTAAAGCTGTGCTGCAGTAATCATTTGCTCATTCTGCCTCTTAGAGTTGTCTGCCAGAACTTGTATTTTGATTCAATAGTGAAATGAATCCAGAGCCAGATTTCAGAGATGCTGAGTGCACTCAGCATCTCCAAATAGCATTTCCTATTGCTAATAATGTTCCTACTCTTTATGTGGCAAATTTTCTATTTCATCTGCCCTCTGTTTTGGAAGTATCTTTGTGTTTTACCAGCTAAAGGTTTGAAAAAGATTTTACTATTAGAAATTTGTTTATGTCTTCATAATGGCACAGACAATATTTGTCTTTTTAGTGAGCCTACAGCCATCAATATGAGTGCATAGTAGAAGAGAACATTTAATCTACTCTTAACAGTAATTTACAGCAATTTAGGGCCTTATGTTCCTGCAATGACATGAAATCTTCAAATGTGAAAGCCCTTTGTCTAGGCTTCCCATCCGGAAAAGAAAACTGTGCAGCATCCTGTAACTTGTTGCAGGCAACCAGGTAAAACAAGCTCTTTGATGTCACTGGGTCGTCACAAGGCACCAATGGATTCAGCTCAGGGACACTGAAGTGGCAGAGATCAACCTGCAATCAACCTGTAAATATGTTTTACTCCAACCTCACAGAGGGTGCAAGATGTTTGGTGTCTCCCAGATTCCTATGGAGACAGTTTTTCTAGCAGCTACAGATCTGTCACACTTCTCAGGAGGAAGGCAATATTCTTCTCTTTTCTGGAATATCTGGTTATCCTGGTTTGTGCTGGGGGACCAGGGGAGACCCCTAGGATTTTGGAGTTGAGGATATAAAGTCTCCAAGGCCAACTATACTGCAACTAAAAAAGAAATATTGTCAACATATAGAGTAGTTAGTTAGAGTTGCTTCAGAAGTGTTTGGTACTGAAGCACAGCTCCTCCTGGCACCCCAATTACCAGTACTGGGCTGGATGTTCAAGGGTAAGGTTCTTTCTACTCGTCATGCCACATAGAGTAAATGGGTTGCACTAATCACACAGTGGGCCAAGACAAAAACATCCAGTCATCCAGGAATCTTGGAAATGATCATAGACTAGCCAGTAGGCAAAGACTTTGGAATGCCACCAGAAGAGGTGCTGACATGTGCTGAAGAAGCCCCACCATACAATGAGCTACCAGAAAATGAAAAGCAGTATGCTCTGTTCACTCATGGATTCTGTCATCTTGTAGGAAAACACTGGAGATTGAAAGCAGCTGTGTGAAGTCCTACATGATGAGTCACAGAAGTGGCTGAGGAGGAATGTGAATCAAGACAATTTGCGGAGGTGAAAGCCATTCAGCTGGCTTTAGATATTGTTAAATGAGAAAAGTGGCTGGTACTCTATACTGACTCATGGGTGGTGGCAAATGACTTGTGGGGTGGTTAAAGCTGTGGAAGTGAAGCAACAGGCAGCACAGAGGCAAACCTATTTGGGCCGCCACATTGTGGCAAGATATTGCTGCCCAGCTAGAGAAACTAGTCATAAGATGCGTCATGTAGATGCCCACATACCTAAAAGTCAGGGCAATGAGGAACATCGAAAAAACCAATAAGCAGATCGGGCTGCCAAAGCGTTCCAGATTTGGACTGGCAACATAAAGGTGAACTATTTTTAGCTCAGTGGGCCCATGATGCTTCAGGTCACCAAGGAAAAGATGCAACATATAGATGAGCTCAGGACCAAGGGTGGACTTAACCATGGACACTATTGCACAGGTTATCTACAATTGTGAAACATGCACTGCAATCAAGCAAGCTAAACAGTTAAAAACTTTGTGGTATGGGGGATGATAGTTGAAATATAAATATGGGGAGGCCTGGCAAAACAGCTGTATCAGACTCCCTCAAACCCACCAGGGTAAGTACTACATGCTGACAGTGGTTGAAGCAAGCACTGGATGGCTGGAAACCCTGTGCCACGTGCCACCTGTAACACTACTCTGGGCCTTGAAAAACAAGTCTTGTGGTGACATGGTACTCCAGAAAGAATTGAGTCAGACAATGGGGCTCATTTCAAAAACAATTTATAGCCAATGGGACCAAGAAATATAGCATCAATATTATATCCCATATCACGCATCATCCTCTGGAAAAATTGAACCATACAAAGGGCTGTTAAAAACCAACCTGAAAGCAATAGGTGGTGGAAACTTTAAAAATTGGGATAAGCATTCGGCACAAGCCACCTGGTTGGTTAACACCAGGGGATCCACCAGTCAAGTTGGACCTGCTAAATCATACCTTTTACATACTGTGAAAGGGGATAAAGACCCTGTGGTGCATGGAAGGAATTTGTTGGAGAAAACTGTTTGGGTTTCTCCTGCTTCAGGCAAAGGCAAATCCATTCATGGGATTGCTTTCACTCAAGGACCTGGGTGTACTTAGTGGTTGATGCTGAAGCATGATGAAATCTAATGTGTACCACAAGGGAATCTAATTCTGGATGAGAATACTCTATCTTGAATTGCATGACGTTAATTGTTACATAATACTAACAGTGTTCAATAAGTGTCTTTCAGGATAACATAATGGTGATGCAACCAGAGCCAGCTTCATCAAGTGGCATCCAGTAACCTCCTTGAGGTTGACATCTGTAACTCTGGGCATGAAGCACAACAACTTTTGTACCATATCTTCTGTCCTGAGAGACTGCTATGACAGATAGAAACTTGCAATCATGAAATAACTGAATTTAATGAACTTTTGTGTAGAGAGATAAATCATGAACTAGTGATCTGTAGGTACATACATATATTTGAGGACAAAAAGTAGTAGTGACCTGAGCATGACACAAAAGGTATGGAATAAGGGGTGGAATGTCCTGGTTTGAGCTAGGACAGAATGAACTTTCTTTTTAGTAATTTTACTTTTCAGTTAAGTTTCTTCTAAGTGACTGCATTTTCTGAAATTAAAAGCATGGTGTTCAGACAGTGTCTGCTTGTAGGAGTGATAATGCTTGATGTTTATAGCTATTGCTGGAGTAATGGTATGAATGGTATGCAGAAGGGCTCTTGCTTATACTTATTCCTATGGAAACCAAGGTCGATGCTTGGCTCTGCTAACTTTCTTATGTGCTGGAAATTAAAGGGAGTGAAGGGATCACATCTGTGACCCCCCTGCAGAGAGGAACGTGCCAGACAGATGACCCAAACCTGACCAAATGGTGTATTCCATCCCATGCACATCATACTCAGTGCAAAGCTGAGAGATCGTGAGGTTCAAGCTGTCTTCTTCTATGGCCATTGTCCTGGGAGGACTCTGTCAGTTCTTTTGCCTTTAATACAAACTGTGCATTCCGAAACCATGCATTCCTGAATACAGTTCCTGTCTGCTTTGGAGTTCAGTCTGGGACTTCCCCAAAACCTGCCCTGCAGCATCCAAGTGACGTGATCATCATCGGGGGAACTCAATAGTAATTTTGTAAAGTTNGCATTCCTGAATACAGTTCCTGTCTGCTTTGGAGTTCAGTCTGGGACTTCCCCAAAACCTGCCCTGCAGCATCCAAGTGACGTGATCATCATCGGGGGAACTCAATATTAATTTTGTAAAGTTTTGCATATATTTCATTATTTCTCATTGATATTATTATACTTTTTATTGTTATTGTTTCATTAAAGCTGTTTTAATTCTTCCAACCCATAAGTTTCTCTCCCTTTTCTCTTCCCTTTCTCATGGGGGGGAAAAGGGTTAATAGAGAGTATCTGTCATCCATTTACCAGCCAGCCCAGCCTTAAACCTTCACACTATTATACTTCCTGGTTATATCTGGAGATATCACTTCTTCCTCAGAAAACTTTGGTTAAAATTACCAAGAAGACATCAATAAAAATAAATTAAGGAGACTTGATCTAATTTAGTGCATTTTGAAAAACTTATAATGATGAGGAAAAGTTTATGAGAAAACAGAAGCTAAAGCATTGTTTGAAGTGTAGTGAATGAGAACAAACTAAAAGTCTGAGATTCATCAAACTTGTTCAGATCAGGCACCTGAAATTTCTTTCATAGCCCAGTAGATTTTTAGGAGGGATGGAACAGTACGGATTTTATGCAACTCATTTACCTGTGAAATTTTACATCTGTCAGAAAATTCTGGTACATACTTTTACCATCAGTAGTTCCTCTCCATGCAGATCATATCTTCACATACACTTACATCCATAAGTTAGTTAATAATGGTGCAGAAAACTCAATAGTGTGTGAATTCCCTTCAGCTAGTCAGAACACTAAATATCAGTCTATTTTCCCCACAGATTTGATTTGTCAACATATTTAAAATATTGATCAATCACTAAAAATAAGGGAAAAAAATCCTCAAAGCTTGACTCCTAGTCTAGATGCTTCAGTGAGCTACATTACACTGTTTAAAATAAAAGGCCAGACATTTCCATGCTGCTGCTGCTCGAGTCATGTAATTTTCAAAGCTCTTTGCCTGTGAGATCAAAATGCCTAGTTTTCACTCCTCAAAAGATACAGAGCCTGCAATTTGTTGGGTTTTGAAACAGAAAAAACCCAGTGTCTGTCCAAAGTAATTTGACAGTCTGTAGCAATGAATAGAAAGAAGAGAGGCTGAGTGAGGGGATAAAGATGGCTACTTAGGTTTAGGTTGAGGACTTGGGCCATGAAGCTTGAAGAAATCCAATTTTTCAGTTCACCTCTTCCCCATTATTCAAAGGTCTCCAAGCTCTGCAATCTCGCTGGTTCATACTCCAGTGAAACCATGTTAAACTAAAAAATGCATAGGTCAGAACCCAAAACAGGAGTTACAGAAAAGGTTTACAAAAGAGCTTAAAAGTGCCCTGTGTTCTCAGATGTTGCTTGGGCTGCACTCCTCTCCAGTAGTTTTAGTCTGTAATCTGCAGTGACATATTAGGTGTTCCCACAGAAGTGAGACTATGAAAATACCACATTGAAATCGATCGTGTATGTTCTTGTGTTTCTGAAGTCTAGCTGTGACAAAAAGACATAAATTAGGTTTTCTCTCTACATTTGTCAAGCATTAATGTAGACATATCCAATAAAGCAATGTTAAGAAAACTCATGGATGGTTATGTAAATCAACAGATGCCACAAGTTTATATATTGGTATTACCTCCCGCATAGTTTTTCCAACTTCGCATCCCATGATACGGAGACCAAACCTCCTTTAAAACACTCCCATCATCAGGGTAAAAGAGCAGAGACAAAGACAACCTCCACAATTTTGGGCTGCAGTGCAAATTACTGGTAGGATATTGCTGAACCACCCCTGCACATAGGTGACTCTTCACAGTGTACATTGCTTCTATAGATTTCCTGATTAGGTATTTTAACATGTTGTAAAGTCCAATTGTTCTTCACTGAAGTGAGTGAAAATATGACTATTGATTCCACTGGAGATGGGTCTAGTTCATACACAGTTCTTGCTTCAAATCCTAGAGAAATGTAATTAAAGGACAAATTAACAGCAAGGAAACTTTAGAGGACAAGCAGACTGGCAGAGCTTACAGATGGAAATCAAATGGGCTTGCACCAGTAACACAATGTTTTCTACGAGTGAATTATTGTATACTTTCTACATTCAGCTCAGGGGCAGATGACTGCACCTTCTGGCCTTCCTAATTATCTTTTGGATAATGATAATATTGCCTGTGATGTGAACTTTACAATCAGTGGTCTCTTTTCTTTTGAGAGTAAAAACAATTCATAGTATACCTCAATTTAATCTTGTTTCTTACTGATTTGCTTAGTTTTGGTGAGACTTTAAAATCTTACAGTGATTAAAGAGTAAGGATGTTAGTGACTTCTAATGGGATTTACAGACCTAAGTAAGTTGCTTAGGTTTCGTTAAAAAGAAGTTTCTTTTTACATTTCTATATTCCATTTCCCTGCAATGGTAAGCCTGTTTGTTAGCCATTCAGCTTGCTGCATATCAGCCTATGAATTCAAACAACAAGCACAGTGATGCTGTTGGAAATAATTACAGAAGTTCTTTCTGTGAAGGGGATATTTTCTATACAGATTTAATGAAATGCCTGCTTTGAACTGGGATTTGCAAGGGATGTGCAAATGGCTTGAGAAGCCTTCATCTTAGCACTATTATGCTTGCTAGGCTTGTAGGTGAGTTGCCTGTTACCATGTGTGTGTGTGTAACTTTAAGTGTACAGGGGTAATTTAGCAGGCAAAGAATTTTAAAATGCAAGTGCTTATCAAATGGGCTGGCAGAGCTGCTCGATTAGCACATCTGGTAGAGCTGCTGCTTTGAGATGCGACGTGGAGATGGATGAGCTCCAGAGTAACCACACTTCCCACAGGCTTCAGGAGCCAGCAGGGCTGCCTGCCAAGCCCACTAGGTTCATTAAGCTCAGTAGAACCCTGCAGGAAAAAACAATTTTTAAAATAGCTTTCAAAGGCTCCCTGGGTTTATACTTTCTGGATTCTTTTCGATCCCACCATGCAGAGAAATCTTTGCTTCTAAAGCACAATTTGCATCCTGTGAATAGACAGAAAATATCTTTTTGGCCTGTTTGATGCACAAGAGCTGGCACTTTTCTTGAATGTAATTTATCCTATTCATCATCTTTGCTCACCTAATTCTTGAGTGGAGACTTATCAACAACAAAAAGGTAGTCACTTTGCTGAAAAAATCTGTTTCCCTCTGCAGTTCTAGAAGTGCTTAAAAATCGCATCTCAGAATGTCAGACTAAATTTCCAGGGGCGTACTTTTTCACCATCATGTTTTTGGGGATGTTGAGAGCTCAGGCTTTTAGTATTGTTGATGTTGTTGGGGTGGGAGATAGGAAGGGGTTATCAGCCTGTTGCCAGGCTGTCTTCAAAAAATCTGTCTTCAAATTCACAAAATGTGTAATCTGAGGTAAACATATATTTTCTGCTTTCTTACTGTATCATCAACATGAATGACTTCTTCTCTTTCTCCCACTGTAGTAAGGGAAGGTAAATACATAGACTTCAGTAGAGTTATGGATGGGATCTTGTTGTGCTCAGTACTCTTTTAGTTTTATTTCAAAGGATGGTGTGGTTTTATAAATTGCACAACTCCTTCACAGCAAAGAAAAATTTCATTGAACACCTCAGGTAATGAAATATTAAAATCTTATTAGTAGTTCTACATCTCACTTTCAATGCTACAGTGACAGCCTTTGTGTGATAGGAATTGTTTGTGCATATCAGCCAAATGATGGCTGAAATTTTTAAAATGTACAGGTACTGTTAAAACTCAGTCATCAGAACTCCAGATGTTTATGCATGTAAATTCACTATTTTAACACTGGGGATGTTGCTGTATGGTACTATTTTCTGTATAGTAGCTAGAATTTTCACTTTTTTGTTACAAAGTCCTCTATTTCTCAGACAGGACATTTCCTCTTATGTCTCTTTTTATGCCATTTCTTTCTTTCATTGCCTCCTGCTGAGACTGTCAGCCCAAGTCAGTTGACAAAACCTTTACTCATCTAATACTACCTACATGTTTGGTTTTAAACATAACTGCATGGCAATAGAGGAAGACCTGCTTACATGCCCTTTGAAGACCTCCAAGTTGTCACTCATAACCAAAAAAAACCCCGAATAAAACCCAAATCCCACATATTTTCTTTTAAAAAAAATATTTTTTGAAATCTTTGAAAAGATGGTTTTATTTTCTTCTTAGTATTTGAGTTGGCTAAATANAGTTGTCACTCATAACCAAAAAAAACCCCGAATAAAACCCAAATCCCACATATTTTCTTTTAAAAAAAATATTTTTTGAAATCTTTGAAAAGATGGTTTTATTTTCTTTTTAGTATTTGAGTTGGCTAAATAGGGAAAAACTTTGTTCTAAAATTCTTATTGACTTTCAGACAGAATTTTCCTTTAACACATTGCCCATTCGTAACAGTCACAAGACGTGTGTTTTTATGAATTTCAGTGAAAAAGTATATGTCTGGCAAATGAAAACCAATCACATATCTAAATTGGCTTTACGGGTTTTTTTGTAGAAGAAATAATTTATATGCAATAAACTCTTCTATTATGTAATGGAAATATCAAATTGAGATGACCTACAATATAGTTCTCGTATGAAATCACAACACCTGGTAATGCTGAGGGGGTTAAAAAAAAGTCCTGTATAGCAATTTTGAACCTTGTCATCAGACGAAGACCCTTGGGTTTATTGACCTCAAGAGCAGCAAATGTTGTTCACCAGAAGTACCAGATAGAGTTTAGAAAATGATATGCTTCTTACGATTAGTCCTTTACTGAAGCTGTCAATTTCCATGAATAATTGTGAGTAGAGCTTCATGCCCCTAAAGTTAATTTAGTTTTAAAAGCCAGCAGGGAAAAAAAAAAACCAAAACCAAAAACAAAACCAGAATGAGCTACTTTTAGATAAGTAAATCTCCATTAAAAATCTTAAATTATAAAGAAACAAATAAGAACATAAGTAAAAGAACAAGTCACTAATGGAAAATGTGACTCAGAGCTTAAAGCACTACTGGAAGACACTGAGATGTTATAATGATGACAGTGGCACATGAAAGTGTGTAGCTCAGAACAGGATGGATGTTCAATGTCGTGTGGGAAATGAGTCATGTGATGCCCATTAGTGTCACTGAGAATTTTGCAGTGAAAGCCCCATGCATTTTTGAAAGTGTACTTTTAAATGTTTAATACAACACTTACAAGCAAAATTTAGCACAGGCACAAGGAATCTATGCTAATTCTCTGTACTTCACTGTCCTTACTATGCTTTTGTTTGTAGGAGGTAAGGCTTCTGCACCAGGCCAGATTTATTGTCTCATCATGCTTGTTTTAGGCTGATGGATTTGTTTGAACTTTGGATACTTTAATATAGCATGTATGGATTGAAAGATGGAACAAGTGTGTGCTAGCAGAGATATTGTTTCATCAGTGGGAGCTTCTGCTTAAATATCAAATTTTTAAAAAGCATTCCTGCCTTATGCAAGATCTTGACAGCTGTCAAGTCAGACACTGAGAGTGCAAGGAGTGAAATCAAAGCCATCTTTCAGCTCTTCCTTTCTCCACAGATTCTGTCTGAGTAAATACTTCTACCCAGACATGCAAGTAGTACACATAAGAAGCTATTCTTGTAGCACACATTTTTAGCCAAACTAAGTGGAAAAAAAAAGGACTTTTGGAATTCTCAGTTTTGTGCTATAAGTAAAATTCCACTTCTTAGCTCAACGTGATGTGAGGGATAATGTCATCCTAGCTAGATGTATACAGCACAAGTCTTCAAGAAGCTCTGTGAAAGCTGATGCTTATGTTTGTGAGACATAAACCCCACTGGAATCAGCTGGACTTCTTAAGGATGACTTTATTTACTGGCATCTGCAACTTGCAGGAGTATAGTCAGTTAATAAATAAAAAATACAGGATGAGATACATTCCTCTTTATTGAAAAGAAAGGAAGTGTTTAAGCAGACCGGTAGGACTAGCAGATATGTGGCTGAAAAAGCTTGAATTGATTAACTTGCTCGATCTGGAAATAAAAAAGAGGGAGGAGAAAGCGGACATAAACATCCGTAAGCAATGGCAACAGCCATGAGACAGGAGATTATCTCCCAGATTTGGAGCATTGGGGTGGTTCAAGAAGAAAAGAGACCAGCAAGCCCCTATCACTAAATAGGTGAACACAATGTTAACTCACCTGTAAAGGCCAAGGAAGGTAAAAGACTGAAGGACTGAAGTGCTGCTAAAGGAATTAACATTATGATTTCTCAGGTGCAGTTCCTTGGGACCACCAGTAATATGCCTGGGAGAAGACATCAGTGACAAGCTATTCGCTGTGTGCCAAGGCACAGACAAGCATGTGAAACCATTTCTACTGGTGGAACTGTAGGGGAAATTTGGGTATTTATGGTCCATCGTGAAGCACGCCTGATGAGAACTAATGATGGAGAGCTTGATATTAGACACTGGAAGATTTCTGTTTAGATTCCTTTGCTTTGAGCAGAAGGTTGGAAAGATTCAGATCTGACTGACTCTACTTAGATATCCAACAAAAAAGCAATTTATTTTGTACCTGCCAGCAGAAGGTACCAGGAGAAAAAAAAAAAAAAGAAGGAAGTTGATCATGCTTTATTTACCCACTATGTTTTGTTCTGAAGAACATGGTAGTTTTGGTAATTTTCATTCATCTCAGGCACAAAGGGTAAATATAAAAAAATTTTAAACAAGTATGAAAGCAATTAATACCGTATATAGATGAAATGTAAATATATGGTTAGAAACGGAATACAATAATGACTGTAAGCAGAAAAAATTGTTGTTACAATAAGCAAAAATTTGATTAGCCTTAAAAGTTATAAAATCAGTATTAAAATCTTGAAAGATTAAGGATATGAAAAGAAGAAGTCCTATAATCATTGATATCCTGGACTACATTTCACAGGATGTTGGAAAGATACAGAATTAAAAATTAATAGAACATCTTCAGTTTATTGAGTGAAAATACCATCCGTCTTTTTCCTGCCTTGTTGTAAGCAGACGGATTAAGCAAAACAAGCAATAGTCTTATACCGTTGATGTAACTGACAACAGAAACAAACCAAAACAGTCAGGCAAGTGGAACTCAGAGTCTGAACCAATGTCAGACATCACATAAAGTTCCTAAAGTTCCAGCCATCCCCAAAAGATAAGTGTCTGCCAGATGTTTGGAAAAAAAAAGAAGTAAAGGCTGCAAGAAACTCTATCAAGAGTCCAACTGAGCAGGAGTTTTCATGTGCCAGAAGACTGCACACAGTATGAAAAAAGGGTTGATAACAGTATGACTAGCGCAGAGAAATTTGTTGTGGGAACAGCATAAAGCACTGTAGCAGAAGTCGAATGGGTTACTACTCTGGATACAAATGGAGCATTCATTAATTAAGTAGGAAACTGATGCAGTGGAAAGTATGGTAGTCAAAACCATGATGAGCAATGGCAGAGCAACCATGAGCAATATTTAAGGTACATGGATAGAAGAATATTTTGCAAATAGTAAGCTTCTGCTCCCAACACAAGCACATCAGCCAAATGTGTCAGTAGTTAATAAAATGGGAAGGAAAGAGGAAAGTAAGAGAAGAAATAAATTTCAAGTGTATTAGAAGAATGAAGAAAGCACGAATGAATCAAAATATGCCAGATGTCTCAACTCCTCAGGAAGGACACTGTATTGAAATACTTAAGAAAATGTTAGGGGATCTCTTCCAGGGGAAATAAAAATTCCTGAAAGAGCAGAGAATAGACCTGAGAAAACCAGTTACCACAAAGGACCTGTTACCACAGAGGACGGGGCCAGACTCTTCTCAGTGGTGCCCAGCGACAGGACAAGGGGCAACGGGCACAAACAGGAGCACAGGAAGTTCCACCTGAACATGAGGAGGAACTTCTTTACTGTGAGGGTAACAGAGCACTGGAACAGGCTGCCCAGGGAGGCTGTGAAGTCTCCTTCTCTGGAGATATTCAAAACCCGCCTGGACACATTCCTGTGCAACCTGCTCTAGGCAAACCTGCTTTAGCAGGGGGGTTGGACTAGATGATCTCTAGAGGTCCCTTCCAACCCCTACCATTCTAT